>JAOWBL010000020.1:297690-311216 GCA_028564865.1 Zenarchopterus dispar | reverse complement strand
TGTAATGTTTGGCTGGTTATTCTTCAGAAATTCAAACAAGTGAAAAGGGATTTTTTTTTTTTTTTTTTTTTTTTTGTAACCATGAAACTAAAAATGCTCCCGCTTAAAGCTCATTACATAGAGTTTTGTAGATGTGAGAGATGGAGGCGAGGATGTGGCCTACTTAGACCTGCAGATACATCTGGAGAGCAGAAAGCCTTCAGGGATGAAGTAATGGGGAGCAGGCGCTTCACTGGAAGACTTTTTGACATTTAATGAATTGCTTTTAGGTCTGTGCTGGTGTGTATACATGCAGATATTCTTTTGGATGTGATAAGGATGCAGTAAGGTTTTGTCTGGCTTTTGCTTCGCCAGAGCAAGTGGTTATCATTTGCTTGTGCTTCAGTTTTTAAAAGTGGTACCTCTAGCTTGAACACGGCTCTTTTAGCTTCCTCAACATGCCCTACTTTGTCCGTGCACCCGTGAGGTTTTCATACCTTTATTTGTCACAGTTTTCTGTCATTACTGTTCCTTCCCAAAAAAATAAACCCTTTTCTGTGTCCCTCCTTGTTTCATTTTTTTTTTCTCCATCTTGCAGCCTAAACCATGGATAAGAACGACCTGGTGCAGAAAGCCAAGCTGGCAGAGCAGGCCGAGCGCTACGACGACATGGCGGCTGCCATGAAGCTCGTGACAGAGCAGGGCCTGGAGCTTAGCAACGAGGAGCGCAACCTGCTCTCCGTCGCCTACAAGAACGTGGTATGGCATCCATCACATTCCTACTATTTGTCCACAGATCTAAGCAGGTTTGGGCCCACGCTTAATAAAGTGAAAAAGGTGTCAATAAAACTCCAAACTTTCATGCATGGATGAAAAGTGTGCACTGACCTGAACTAAGCCACATTTATACGGTTTTGAACAGACAAATTCTAAACATAGCACCATTCTGTCCATGTCCTGGGGCTCTGTGGAACCAGCGGACCGATTGCACTGTCACTAGCTTACTTTAACCTGGTCTTAAAGCCCTTATGGGATGTAAGAAAGTCATGTGACTTCTTCAACCCCATTGCACCGTCTTTAACGGCTGTAGTTTAACACGCAGCTGAGGGTTGACTTGATGTCAGTGGCCGTGTCCTAAAAAGTTTGTTTAACCCTGACATGGATATATTTTACATTTACCTGAGACACATTTTATACATCTGGTAAATACCTTTTCAGGCCCACATCTGAGAATCTCTGAAATAGCAATAAAATGATTTCATGTTGCTTGTACTGATTCCCAAGATTAGTTTTGAAATCTATCCTTCTCAACCCTAAAGTTGGTTTCCGAGTCATAGATTCTGACTTGGCTGTAGGGAGTATCCTGGCCAGTCAGGGTCTGCCAACCCTCAACCCTCCCCGCGCTGGTCTGCTAACCCTCCCCGCGCTGGTCTGTTAACCCTCCCCGGGGCTCTGTTAACCCTCCCCGGGGCTCTGTTAACCCTCCCCGGGGCTCTGTTAACCCTCCCCGCGCTGGTCTGCTAACCCTCCCCGGGGGTTTGCTAACCCCTCCCTGCCTAACTCTGAATCATCTGAACCCGAGTTGAAATTACATTTCCCATAATTCAGTAGCTAATTGAAAGATTTCACATTTCTAAAGTTGAGTGGATAATCTAAATAAGTTGTAATTCATCACACAAGTCATTTTTACTTCTTGTATTTATATTGTCCACGAGAGGAAGGTAACTGCTTCGTATCTGAGCTGAGTGGGAAGTATTTGGTCATGTGACTAGAGACCAGCCCCTTTTTCACGCTGATTCTAATGTAATGGCGCTAAGAAGACGCCCTGTTGATGCCGCAGTCGCTCGCCTTTACTTGTGCAGACTGAAGCGTCGTCCCAGAGTGCACGGTCAAAGAGCGCACAAGCGCTGCAGATCCAGAGGTGTGACATCATCGTCAGTGTGTGGCGCCGTGTCTTCTGTTGTACACACAAACATTGATTTGAATGAGACACCACCTCCACTGTTGGCTCAGATGCTCAATAAACCCACTCCCTGAAGTTCTGTGTTTTGTTTGTTTTTTACCTCTTAATTACCTGAATAAAGGAACCCTGAGTGGAAGGGTTTTGTGTTATTTGAAGGGAGCCGTTTTTGTTGCTTCGTGGTCTGAAACAGGTAAAAAAACAGGGAAAACTTGCTCTCTTCTGCTCTTCTCTCCCTCCCTGACTCCTGTTGCCCAATACTGGAGCTTTATTTTTGTTTCTTTCACACCTTTGGCCTCTTTTTTTTTTTTTTTTTTTTTTAAAATCTTGTTCTCAAATATCTGCCAAATCCTTTCAGCACGATTATTTCGTGTACATGTTGGAGGCAGCAGGAAATGAGCAGGCTGCGTTAGACACTACGTCACAGCGTTTCCTACGTGATGCACAGGCACTCAGGAGATGTGCAGTTAAGGTTTTTGTTTTATTTTTCCATGAATCTTGTCAAATTTTAAAGCTAAAACCTGAGAGAGCATCCTGAGATCTTGTACTTTCTTTTGCACGTTTTCTTCTACCGAGGGGATGTTTTAGAAGAGCCTCTGTGGTATTTAGTCCTCACATAAGAAAAGACCCAACCAGACTGGCATCACGATGAGGAGAAGCTAGCTCTGGTTAGCTTGAGTTTTCTGTCAATCCACTCCAACTGTCATGCTGAAGTATTTCCTAATGCTGGTCAGTTTTCATTTCTTCAAGTCTGCCTCTAACGTCGGTCTTCTCTGGTCTGCCGCCGCCGCCGTCTTTAGGTGGGCGCTCGCCGTTCGTCCTGGCGCGTCATCTCCAGCATTGAGCAGAAGACGGAGGGGAACGAGAAGAAACAGCAGATGGCCCGTGATTACCGCGTGAAGATCGAGGCTGAACTCCAAGAAATCTGCCACGACGTGCTGGTATGGACTCGACTGGGGAGGGGCGGGCCGGGGGGGTGTGAAGGAGTGGCAGTGAAAGGACAAGGTGGGCGGCGGTGATGGGTGGGAGGGAGGGGCGGGGCAGGACGGAGGTGTTGGAGAGTTGTCTCATGATGTAATAATGTTACTGGCATTTGTTTAAAAAAAAAAAAGAAAGCTGTCAGCTTTCTTCTCACTGTTTTGCTTTGGTACAAAACTTCTCTAATATTTGTTGTATTTGAGGGGAAAATCTGCATGACTGGTAAGGACACAAGTCATGAAATAGCTTTTAGCTGAGCGTGTGCCCTGAGGGGGAGGTGGGCTGAGCGTGCACACACACACACACACACACACACTCTGAATGGTGTTTGAGAGTGGGCGTGTTGCTGCTGGTGCACGCAGGAGACTTTAGCTGGAGTTTACAGCTCCAACCCTCTCATTCTCTGTTGCAGTGAAAAACAGAGGCTTGATGGGAAATTTACCTGTGACGACCGTGGCTCGACAAATGATCTTAGTAAAGTGCAAAAATCAGTGTCTGCTTTTCTAATTCTTTTACTTTGTAAAAAAAACATAATTAAAACCCTAAAGTTGTTCTGGGTGAAAACAAATATAATCTCCAAAATTGTTTGTAATATCAAGTACCCCTCGATTCGCTCGCGTTTCAGAGGCTACGGTGCAGCCAGGTGCTGCTGGTCATCAGCGTGTGACTCGTGCACGTTTGCAGATATCTGTTAAACGCGCACGTGACTGGTTAGCTGGTCAGGAGTATTAACACAATGCCAAGAGGGAAAGACATGACCTGGAAAGGGTCATAAAATAACTTGGGAATAAACTTGAGTTCATCTTTTTTAACAGGTGATTATTTCAGAATATTTCTGAAGTTGACCATGAAGTCCTCTGTATGCAGAGCATTTCTGAAGTAAATGTGATGCTGTGTGTCTGGCAGCTGGAGCGTGGTCAAAACTGAATGATGCAGCAGCGCAACGATCCAAAACTACCACAGCATAGTCGATTTCTTTTATTTTTTTGGAGTGGCCGAAATGCTGTGACCTTAAGAGAATAATGTAATGCCCCAAAAAAGCCCAGATAAACCGAAGCAATGTTATCAAGAAAAATGGGCCAAAAGGCTTCCACAAAACTTTAGCATCTGAAGGTGGATGAGTTCTGGGGTCACCTGATGTCACTAACATGCTTTTCTTTTTCTTTTTTTTCTTCCCTCTCTTCCTTTAATAACGGCCTTGTGGTGACAGTTATGTTGCTCGTCCAGGGTTGTATTTGCCTCAGACTAGAGCCCACTCTGATCAGATAATTTTCCTCAGGTTGTTTACACAGAAAACAGAAGATTAAAAGAGGGGTGCCAACTTGTACGAAGTGTTGAGGAAAGGTCGGGTTTGAATGACGACACAACAGTCCCCTCCACTCTTACAGAAATCCTATCAAATATTTGTGCATAAAGCTTTGAACAAGTGATGGAAACGTAACACTATAATATGCTGATTTTAAAGTTCACGACTTTTGTAGAATGTGATGAAGATGTAATTTTAGGTTTGGCTTGGCTGAAGCTCCAGCTTTTAGTTTGTCAGAGCATCAGGTAAACACTGGCTGAAGTAAAGCAGAGAAACGGTTCCTGAACCTGCTGAGACTTGACCTAGACTCAGTAAAAGTCCAACTCCGCTGCTTCAAAGAACGCCCATAAAAATGCTTTGTTTGTGAATGCCTGGTCTGTCATTTTTAAACCATTAACGCCACGAGAAGGATTCCGGCTCTCCAGCAGCCCCGTCCTCACCCTGGAGTCCTGATGGAGGAATAGAAACCGTTCAAGGTCAAACTAGACTCCGCTTTTTTAGCGCATGAGCAGACTTCTAATAATATCTTCAAGGTCAAACCATCCTGAAGCTTCTGCGGTGATGTGGTGCTGCAGGAATGAAGGGAGGAAAGGATGGGTGGAGACACGCTGTCCTTAAAGCAGCAGCAGGACGAGGAGGCTTGGAGGGGAAAAGCTGTGATGCATCCACGGGACGGAGAAATGTCACTGAGCCGAGCTGCTGAGCAGCCGAAGACACCAGCAGCCGTAAACAATAATTATCCATCACAATCAAAGGCATACAGAGCAGGGTTGATGAATAAAAGCAGACTTTTAAAAGCTTAATCCTGCAGCCATCACTGAGACCCGGTAGAAGTGTGTGGCGGCTTGTTTCCTGCACTCATTTCTTCTGTTCAGGATGTTTTTCAGCCGACTGGGTAGTCGTACTCCAGCCACCGATCTCATTCTCAGTAAGAAAATAATATTGAGGTATTTAGACAAGTTGTCTTGGGAGATAAATTTCCCATTTTGTTTTGACACGCTAAAGAGCACGATTGATTGGTGGGACGTTTGTGTTTTACGTCTGACTGTTCCCCTCAGAATTTAATGTAACAGCGACAAACACAAGTTTGGCTGCATTTTTCATCTAGACTGGTGTTTTGTTCCTGACTTCAAATACAGCTCTTACTTTTAGTGCTCCGTGTCCTTAAACACTTGAATCCTGGATTTGTAGGCCAGTTTATTATATTATGATGGTTGTACATCTAAAGGTTGCTTCAGTAGTACATCTATATATGTGAAAATAAGCCACGTCTTGATGTTTACTTTGAATAGAGTGACATAGATGTAAATCGGTCTATATCGACCCCTGGACATCTCCCTGGGGACATAATTCGGACATGTCCAACCAGGAAGAGACCCAGATCCAGATCCGGGACAGGATGGAGAGATTACCAGGAGCCCTTGAGATGTTCCCGGGTTCTTAGATATTCCCTTGAACAGTTGGAGGAGGTGGGTGGGGGGAGGGAGGTCTGGACCTCCCTGCTCAGGGTTCTGTCCTGGGGATCCAGACTCTGGGATGGATGGAAGGATGGATAAGTTTTCCACAGGGTGGAGTAAATGTGTTGGGGTTGTTGAATGTAACTCCTGTGAAGTCGGCCAGTAAACTAGGCTTGATTTCTTTGCCTTTGAGCGTTTTCTGTAACTGATGACAGTCAGACGGACTGAAAATTGCTGCTCTTTTGCTGCAACCTTTTGACTTCCAGTCTGGAAAAACTGAGCAAGAAGTTCCTTGTTGGTAACTCGGGTCACACTTTCCTAAAAACAGCTTCCTCAAAAACGCAAGCTTCCCTCCCTATCTGGAGGTCAAAAAGGACGTCATTTTAGTCCCGAGCTGTCGTCTCTGACTGCAAACATTTGTGACACAAATTTGAACCGAAGAGTTGAGATTGATTTTGCTTTAGCTCGTGGCCGACGTCGAGCCTCTAGTCTGCTTCCTGTTGGTTACCTTTTTATTTGATGAATGAGCGCTGTGAACGTTCACGCTTTTGCTTTATTCTTGGACCGTTTGAAGGAAAGAAAAAAAGCCAAGTTAGTGGTGTTTACGCGATAAGACTGTCACATCGCCCACTCCTCAAAGATTTAGTTTTAAAACAAAGGAATTATGCAAATCACAAAAATGAGAGAAAGAAGTGGCACTCGCGGATATTGCTTATTTTGTTTTCTTTTGTGGGGCCTGAAGCTAAAACAGTTTAGATATTTCTTGTGGTTGATTTTTAATTTAACACTTGAGGAATTGAAACCATAGAGGAATTAAAGGGAATTACTTGGAAAAATTCTCCCCTCCTTAAAAATTTCATCTGGGTGTCACATGTTGAGTGGACTCAAAACAGAGGTGCATTGTAACTGGAACTCCGGCGTGTTAGCTAGCGCTGAAGTAATGAGCACGCCATTGAACTTGAATAGCTTTTGCCTCTATGGATGTCTGCGGGACGTTCTTAGGACAGGTTCGTCGAGTCAGCAGATTAGAGGAGACTTCTCGCTCTGCGGTGAGGTCTAAATGTAATCACTGAAACAAAGCTGGTCTCAGTGAGGAGATGCTGCGGGGTGAAGTCGGAGCTGATCACATGATCTGGATAAAACCCTTCTTTAAACTATCAGATGAGGACAACATTGGCAGCAGGAACAAGAATGACACACATGCTTGAAAGAAATGCTGCCCCACTGGCAAAATTGACATATTTCTCTTATGTTTTTTCTTTTTTTTTTTTTTTTTTAAACATGCACTTAGGAACATTTCATCAGTTGGTTTTTAGCAACAAGGATATACAGTCTCTTTATTTGTGTTTACAAAAATATCTTGGAGGACTACACTTATGGGCTTCTAGAGCTGTTTTAACCACCCAAAAGACGAGGTTCACCCCAATGCCCCCCCACCCCCCAGCTGGGGGAGCAACTAGGTGATTCAAACAATCCAGGCCGGCGTCGAGGCCTCCTTGGATGTTGGGAACCGTTTTTAGCCATCACAAGTCTTGGTCACGTTTTTCTGAAAGGATTTCTTGTGTTTCTCTGCCACTGGTGAACAAACAAAAACCTGCTGAGCTGCATCTCGTCCCTGTTGGTGAAACCTGCCGCTCGTTTGTGTGTTTCAGAACCTGCTCGACAAATTCCTCATTCCCAATGCATCTCAGGCGGAGAGCAAGGTGTTCTACCTCAAAATGAAAGGAGACTACTTCAGATACCTGTCAGAGGTGGCCTCTGGGAACTCGAAGAAGGGTGAGCATCCATTTCTGAAAATCGGGTCGGCGTTTACAGGTGAATGAATTAAAGCCGAGTGTGGTCTTAACCGCCGTCTCAGAGGCAGCCCACCACTGGGAGATTTGTTGATTTGGGACCTTAAACTCAGCTAAAGGAAGATTCTCAGGGTCCAACCCAGCAATCAGCTTCATTTTTGTTAAATGAGTCGAAGCACACTCGGCACATATTCCTGTTTTAAGGAAGAACTTGAAGTACTCAAAGAAAAACCCAAAGTTTCTTGAAATTGGGATTTCATTGATTTTACTGGTAACACGTGTACTGGTAAATATGAGTTACTGTCGTCTTCCACCGTTTAGATTTACTGATGAGCACGTAAATGGAAATGATTTGGAGAAATCAAGAAAAAAATCTTTTCTTTGCAGTCAGCACAGCGGACTAGTAGTAGTTCAGTATTCTGCCCTCTTCAGTGGTGAAAGTGGCTGGAAATGACATGAAGCAGTCTCAGCTGTGGCTTCATGTGTTTCCATGAACAAATTCGACCTTTTTCACCTCCCTGAGAGCTTTTATTTTTATTTATCTACATGAACAAACACAAACGGCATAAACTAACCATCCTGTGGAAATCGAGTCAACGCCTCACCTTTTGCAGAGTTTATTCCACACTTCCTCATCTCTGTTTACTTAAGCTACTGCTAAAGGCCAGGTTGACGCAATCAGGAGGTTGCTAGGAGACGGTAACCCGTGGTGTTTGTTGCCAAGGCGATCGATCGTCAGATTGTCATGGTAATAAGCCAGTGCACCCATTTTCTAAAAGTTATGACTGAATAAGCAGCCAGATGTAAAAGCAGTCGCTCCACCCTGCTGAGGCGGCAGGCAACACCTCACGTGCACGCTCATCAGCCTGATTCAGAGACACCTGACTGGACCGCGTGCTCGTGTGCCAGGCCGGCGCCGTCCTCCAGCTTTAACCACGGATCGCTGTGCTTTTCTTTCCCACGTCCATGTTTTTGGTTCCGACTGTAACGGAATTGAACTCGTCATTTTTGACCGCTGATGATGATGTTGGTCTCGACACTTCACCCAGCTGACTTCTTCTTCTTTAATCTCTCACAGACGGTTGTAAAACAACTGAAGTTAATTAAATCCGATTCAAATTTTCCCGTTAAGACGGCGAGTCAGAAGCGACTGAATTGGCGCCCGGTGAGGCTGTATTCCCGCCGGCGGTCGCTGGTTTGAAACGCCTGATGTCTGATGTTTTAACCTTGTGGCGTCTGTTTGGATTTTTCTTTTCTTTTAATCGGATTTAAAAAACGACTTTGAGAATGTTGAGCTTCATCTGCGCTAAAATTTGGAAACGACGTTCGTACTTTCCCAGAATCCCCTGCTGATTGTGGCTCTGCGCTGTAACCTGTCCTCCGCCGGTTCACCGGGCCGGTGTCACACAGCAGGCGTAAACAACAACAACTATGGTTAATAATGCTGCAGTTGTTTACGGCACAGGAGGGAAGTCGTGAAGAATCTAATCTCTCAGTAGAAGGAAAAAAAACTCATTTAAATTCAGAAGTGTGGCTGGTCCCCAACCCTGTACTTGTAAAGTTTTTCCTGAAGAGGATTTGAGTTGAGGCCAAAGCAAATGTTCCTCTTGTGAAAACAGTCGTCGTAAAACGTTTGTTGATGCGAGCTGTCGTTGGGACGGCTGGACAGGATCACGGTGTGCGGCAAAATAAAAGTGACTGCTGGTTGTTTGTGTTGTGAAGACACGGTGGAGAACTCTCAGCAGGCCTACCAGGACGCCTTCGACATCAGCAAGAAGGACATGCAGCCAACACACCCCATCCGGCTGGGCCTGGCCCTCAACTTCTCCGTCTTCTACTATGAAATCCTCAACTCGCCCGAGCAGGCCTGCTCCCTGGCCAAGCAGGTGGGTGCTCGCCGTCCTCCGCCGCTCCTTTTAAGAACATCAGATCTGAATGTTTTACTGCCGTGTCACATGTTGGAGACTGTGGGCCGCTCCTCGCTGCTCGAGTCCAGGATGTCTGCTGTCCTACAAATCACAGCGATGAGATCTGGACACCCACAGAGACTTCAGGGGGGATTTATGATGGAGCGTGTGTGTCCACTCGCCCTCTAGCGAGGGTCGGGCCACTCGAAGGCCCACTACTCCAAAAGTGTTGAGTTAAGAGGCCAAATAAGCTCATCCAACTCGAGCAGCACCAGATGACAAGTGTGAAACATTCGACCTGAACCGGATCTGACGGCACTTTTCCCGTCAAACGTCTCCCTGCAGGCTTTTGATGAGGCGATCGCCGAGCTCGACACCTTGAACGAGGACTCATACAAAGACAGCACGCTGATCATGCAGCTACTAAGGGACAACCTTACTGTGAGTACCCCCCACCCCCGAGCCCCGCGGCGGCCGCCAAAAGGCTCCTCAGTCATAGACGAGGAGCTTCTGGTGTCAGCCGCTCGCTGTCCTGGTTCGTTGATTCACCGTGGGTTTTGAACCCATGACGACCGCTAACCATGACACAGCGATAAAGTGATAGTAACTTTTCCATGACTGTACTTGTAGCAGCTTTCAGCTGTCAATCCGTCTCTGTGTGAGGACAGTTTGTAGGTTTTGTTTCCGCTCAGCGTGACTTGGACGTGTCTTCTGTCTCTCTGCAGCTGTGGACATCAGAAAACCAGGGAGAGGAGGGTGAAACCGGCGATGGAGAGAACTAGAGCCGCACTTCACTGTTAACCCATCCCCACATCCTTCTTCCCACTCCTCCTTTTATCTCTTCCTCTTTCTTGTCTTTTTCCTCTCTTCGTACACATAAAAAGCCCGTTCATTCCCTCGTCCCACTTTTTCAAGCCCAGCCTCCCGACTTCCCTTCTGTATAACCAACAGCATGAATAGTCCCTGAACTTCACAGACAATTAAAGGAAGAAAAAAAAAAAAAAAACGGGGAGGAAAGGAATAGTGCTCCATCACCCTGCTGTTACTCCATTCTTACTCCCTGCCACCCATCTTCCCCGACTCCCTCCATCATGGCACTCCAGCGTAGGCCGGCAGACTAAAACCACGGCCGGTCAAGTCTTACAGCACGTAAGGAGGGTTTTTATCCCCGACCCCAAAACAAGCCAACATCTCATGCTCCGGTTTTTACCCTCCCGGTCTAATCTTCCTCTTCCATTTCCTCCCTCCTTCCTAACATCTCAGTACGTTCTCACCTCCTCTCCCCTTTAACGTCTCTCTCTAGTGAGTTGATGCATTTATATAGTTGTCCATTCCTTCTCTTTTTGGCTTTTCTTAGTGTACTGGCAAAATGGCTGGTTTTATTCCACTTTAAACAAAACAACAAAAGGTTATTAAACTGTCCGTTTATTTTCAACAAACACTGTGATGCTTAGTTTTTCCTCCACTTCGCCACCAGATCCTCCTGATAATATTGATCCGGGGGGGAGGGGGGGTCTAACAGCAGTGCAGTTCTGCTGAGGTTTATACAGAAGGGGCCTCCCACAAGGCTGTATTGTGACACTGACAAACGTGGGAAACGAAAGCGTCTCGCGCGCCGCGGCGTCAAACACTCGCCGCTTTCGTTTTTCCCTCGCCGGGACCTGGAGTTTCAGCCAACGCCGTTCTACATATTCCAGCTCAAAGCTTAGAAAAATAATTAGGAAAATGAAGCAAAAATGTAAACATTCCATCTTTTCACTGAGGAGGTTCCCGACATTTTCCCGACCAGCCGGACCCGTCGGTTTCCCTGATCCACCTGCCCGGCGCCGCTCGACGACCAACGCGCTACTCCCTGAAGTCCACCACATGCTCCTTTCCTCTGCTTTTTTTTTTTTTTTTTTTTTTTCCTTTTGTTGGGGGGCGGGGGGGGGGTTGTTTTTCAGGGTGTGTATGTGTGTGTTTGTATAACAAATCAAACTCTTCTTTCTGGTTTTTGAAAACTGTAAAATTGTAAAGCATTTTTAGAGCTTAACTGTAAAACCTGTGCTTTCGGAGAAGAGAAGGGTTTGTGGATGTTGTTAACACCTGCCTGCAGATAAAACCTTCAAGCCGTTCCAGTCAGCTGCTGTTTGATGCTTTGGTGTCTTTGACCAGATGGTGTTGAGTACTTTTTTTGTCTGCCTTCCCTCTCTTCCCTCTTTCTGCCCCTTCCTGCCTCCACAGACAAGTTTAGTCAAGTCTCGAGTTTCCACTCGCAGCTGAACGGTTCAAGAATGCATGCCTTCACTTATTACCTTCAAAAAAAAAAAAAAAAAGCCGCGGCGTGAGTGAGGAGTTGTACATTTCCTAAATCGACAGTGAAACTTGTTCCACACTGGTTTCCGAATGGGCCGGGTTTTGATCCGGTGACCTTTTCACCCTCTGTTTGTTCAGTCAGGTGGGCAGAAAAGCCTTCGTTCTCGTCATGCTCTTTAGCTTTTTTTTTTGTTTTTTAATTTAAACCCCTTTTAAGATGAAGAAAACTAGGAAACGGTTATTTTTGAGTATTATTTTGGACGCAGCTCGAGGCCTCAGCAGGTGTTGAAGGAGCCAAATCGATCAGCCAGTCGAGGAAGTGAGACCATGTAGTCTGGATCACGGTTTTAGTCCTTATCGTCCAACTGCACCAAAAACAATCAATATCGTAGTTAACGGTACATCTTCAGTTTTCACCATTTTTGTTTGTTTTTGGTTTTTTTTGTACAACGTCCTTCAAATTTAAGATACTAACACCCTTAAAATCAGCTCATTTTTTTAAAAAAATCTCGTCTCTGAAGCCAAACGTTGGTAGATGTCAGCTGACCAGACTTGGATTTTCTTGTTTTTTGGGTTTTTTCTTTCTTTCTCTTTTCCTCTCAGTGTCACAATAACCTTGTCATGAAACATCACAACATTCCACTCTGTAGATGTAGAAAAGTCATGTTTTTTTTTTTTCATTGGTTCTTTTACTGGGGACAAATATTTTCATGCACTGACATTTAAAAGGTTTTAAAAAAAAAAAATCCTCCCTGCCGCTCTTTTTCTCTCTAGCTGAACAAAAAGACAGTTATTCTACGCTTTATAAGGAAAAACCCCATCCCATGCAGTAGTGAATGTGGCACTGAGCCTGTCTGTATATCTGGTATCTGAAATCATTTTGTTTTTACTGACCAGTATTCTGCTTAAAATAAAAAAAAAGATGGAAAAAAAACAAAAAACAACAAAAAAAACAAACAAAATAACCACAAAAAAAGTTTGCTTCTGTGGCGGTTTTATTGCTTAGCGCGCACGTGGTTGTGAAACTTTAGAGTTAGCTTAAGGACACCAATAAAAATGAGAAAATGGTTTTAAAAAATTACAAAAAAAAAAAGCCCTTTCAGTTCCCCTCCCCCATCCTGGTTATTGACGTAATACTAGATTTGTGTATGTCTTTAAAAAAAAAAACAAAAAAAACCTCCAACTCTAGTTTCACCTTACATGTAATAAACAGGACAAAATGTAAAAGACAATTTAAAGTGAAATAAAGGTTTTATCAGTTCCACATGAGCCCTGCTCTTTATTATCACCACTAGCCTCTTAATGTTTGCAGATTTTTGATGATTTTTCTAAGTTGAGGTGCATGTCGGTGTGGCAGATGTGACTAACCAGTCAAGTTCATGAAACTCGAGGCCGTCTCATCCATCCATCCATCATCTATACACGTTAGGGTCATGGAGGCCTGTTGGAGCTTATCCCAGTCCTTCTTGGGAGGTTGAGGCTCCACCCTGGAGAGGTGACTAGTCCAGCGTAGAGCCACAGACAACCAAACACCCTCCTGTGAGGGGTTTCTAATCAGTAATGTGCACGTTTTTGGGCTGTGGGGGGGAGTACCCAGAGAAAACCCGAGTCAGCATGGGGAGAACATCCCAACCCCACGGCTGGGATTCAAACCGGGAACCTTCTAGCTGTGAGCCAACGCTGGCAACAACCACCACCACGCCCTGAGTGGCCCCGAGCAGCGACATTCGAAAAAAAATAAAAATGCAAATGTTCCACAGGATAAAAGGATGCTGAGTTATCTGGGTCCAACGGTTTATCCAAATACATGCATGCAAATGTTCATTCCTGAGGCGTCGCAGGACAACTAGA
>JAOWBL010000020.1:280201-297590 GCA_028564865.1 Zenarchopterus dispar | reverse complement strand
GTAGGCTTTCTTGTAATCAATCCAGGCAGTGCACAGGTTGGTATTTCGGGACTTGCAGTCTTGGGCGACTGTTCTATCAACCAGGAGTTGGTGTTTGGCTCCTCTGGTATATACAAACTATTTGTTATATTTGTTCTATCAAAGCTGTAGACTCCATAAAATAGCATTAAAGAAAGCCGTACATTCTGGTTTGATTGGGGTTTTTTGTTTTCCTTTTTTAGTAAAGCACGTCAAGTGTCTCTTTTCTGCTACAATTCTAACACCAGCAAAAACCAGCAGTTGTAACTTTGGAGTCTCGTCCTGCTTACGTGGGTATCACGTTGCGATACCATGTCATAAATCAAAAACAAATAAACTTGCACATACAGCTACATTGGACATCATGGCAGAGGCAAGTGACAGATTCAAGAAAGCAAAACTGAAGGGACAATGAAAGACAAGCATAGCTTGAGCTATGTTGCTGGAGATGAAAACTGAGAAGTGCTGAAAAGTCTGCTTACGCAAATGTATCACATATGACATTTTCCCAAGCAGCACTTCCACCCGAAGAACACCTGCCTCCAGATCAACAGTAGTACAGCCAGAGCTGGGGATCTGAGGGAAACAAGAAGATCCATAAACATGTTTTTTTTTAACCACTAACCAGCTGGTTAGCCTTTTAATACTCAATGTAAAAGTGGGTTTTTCTAATTCTATCTAAAATTCTGGTGAACTGCTTGATGGACAGGCAGAAAAAAAAGGGAACTCTAGCCCATGCAGAGGCAACAAGAGAACTAAATCAATAAATAAAGCTACATCAAGGTTAATAAGTCTCTAATATCCTTCAGCCTGCAGATAATGATTTCTGCCATTTGTTGCAACACTTGATTTCTGCCTGTGGTTACCTTTCTTTTGGTATAAATGACCAGATGCACAGTCACATCAGTTTGGAACCAGTCAAACCTGTTAACAACAGACAGCATAGGATAAGTCATTAGACATTATTTTAACATTGACATGCATGTGTTAGATTTGTTTTCAGGTTTATACCGAGGTCGAGAGTCTTTATTTGCTGGAGGAACAACTAAAGCAAGGCCTGTAGGTGGTGAAGGAGGGAGCATGCCTGAGAACAGCAACAAGAAAAGAAGGCTTCAGAGTGGCTTAAGACTTACAATAACATTTCCTTTTAGTCAAGGTGAGTCAAATATTAGATTCCGCATTAAAATTATTTACAAAGGAAGCATTATCATTAGAATTATGTATGTTAAAATACATCCCAGTGGTTATAAAACTTAAACATGAGACTTAATTTGAGGCTAAGGGTTGTAGACAGTTCTGTGTGAGTACCTTTAACAGCTGTTGCAGCTTTTGTAGCCATCCTGCCCACCAAACACTCTTTCAGCATGGACTCATAATTCACCCAACGATGGACCTACACATGCATGCATACAAACCCACAACAACACTTGTTCATCCATATCCACAGTCACAAGGTTACAGAATAACATCAACATCTGGAACATTGCAAGATGTAGCCCCGTCAATGTCTAGAATCTTGTCTTTACTTGTGCTGGGCCTTTTCTGGATATCTGAACAGGCCTTCTTCAGTTTCATGCAAGAAGTGTTTGTTACATATACAGTGCTGTACAAAAGTTTTACACATACCTAATCTTGTTGTACTACCAAAGTGTTAAAGGCATCCATAATGTTGATTCAGTTGACATAATCTAAGACAGTACTTTATTCCTATTTGAAAACACTTAAGAAAAAAAAATAGAGAACTTTACTGTGTGCATCATTTTCTGTACCTGGTCAAAGAGGTCAGTACCATCTATTCCTGCTGCTTTCATAAGCTCCTCTTCTCCACCTGGGTGATAATCCATGTAGGGGGTCAAGTTGTAAACCAGACCTGAAAAAACAGAGAGAAGCGCTGCCACCTGAAGGTATGATTCCAGTTGTGAACCAATTACTGTATGTCATAATGGCAATATTCTGCACTCAAATACTGTATGTATTGTACTGCACAGAGTAGCAATATGGTAAAAATATTGTTAGTTTTTGAACTGCTGATTTTCTAAACTCAAACTTATGCACTGACTGGACTTTCTACAGAAAATATGAGGTTTCTTTTGCTTTTATACACCAGTCCCATATTTGGATAGCATCAAATAACATCTCTGTTTCACTGTTTTCACACACCATCTGTCATGGTGAAAAAGGAGCTGAGCTGAAAAGCAAAGCTCTCCGTCTATGTTCCTATGCTCACGTATGGTCATGAGCCGTGAGTAGTGACTAAAAGAACAAGATTGCAAATACAGTGAGCCAAAATAAGTTTCCTCTGCAGAGTGCCCAGACTCTCCTTTAGAGATAGGGTGAGAAGCTCAGTCAACCCAGAGAAGTTCAGAGTAGAGCTGCTGCTCCTCCAGGAGGTAAATGAGGTGGCTCGGGTATCTGGTTAGGACGACTGCTCGACGTATCGCTTGTGAGGTTTTCCACTGGAAGAAGATCCCAGAGAAGAACTAATACATATGGGCCTGGGATGACTTGGACGAAGTGGCTGGAGAGAGGGAAGTCTGGACTTCCCTGCTTAGGCTACTGCAATCATGACCCGACCCCAGATAAGAGGAAGAAGATGGATGGATGTTCTCACACAGTGTCAAGGCTTTGAAAACAGTCAGTTTCCATCAATTCTTCATACAGTATTGATTAATGTATCAGTGACAAGGACACTATATGAACACTTTGAAATGAACTGGTCTTCTGCATTATTTAGTTATACATTCGTTACCTGCCAATAACACAAATGACATCATCAGCTCAGCAGGTAAGAAACACAGCATCTAACAACATTCATGGGAATCTCTCACAGAGAGTTTAGAACCATGCATTTTTCTGTTACACATCCAACCTTCAAACAGCTTCATAACTCTGTTCTCTATTCCCTATCTATACTGAAATGATAGGATTTCCCTTTGTGAATAACTTAGTTCTGTTTATGGTAGACAGATTTACTCCTACTTTCCTCACAGCATGCTACATTAGTTGAGAGGTTAGGTTGTAATGTGCCAGGACATAACTCTCCAACAGAATATAGCTGGAAATATTTAGTAATGTTGCTAATTTAACCTACAGCTGGAATATGAGCAAAAAGATTTACTCTTGATTTGTGCTGAAGTGGTGACCTTTCCACAGTGACGTTCATCTTTAACCTAGTGACAACCAAGCAAATAAACATTTACCATCTCCAGCCAGTGCTTGTGATAAACAAGCTCCACTGTTCATCTAACTGCTGATATTCATCTAAGCTTGTATAAGACCTGTCAGCATTCTCAGCAGACACATCTGCAGCATCTCACAGAACACTCCTTCACAAAAAACATAAAATAAACTCCACCTTTGACAAACTGCAGGTCTCTGACATCTTATTGGAAGAAGGTTTGAGTCACGTGGGACAAAAGTAAGACAAATAGATAAGTGATGTTCTTCTCAACCACAACTAGACCCTGAACAAGTGTCACTGAAGAACATGTTGAACATGTCTTCTGCAGTCTCTCACCTCTTATGCAGGTCCAGCAGTCTTCTCTTGTGTTATGTTTCTGAAGCTCTTCCTGGGTGACTTCAATAAACCGTCCTCTGAGCCCGGTCAGATCTTTTCCACTTTTGGCAAACCGGATCCAGTCCATTAGACTATGACCCGGCTTCAACAGCACCTGTCACACATTTCAAAACAGGATAACTATTAACATGACGGTGCTATAGTCACCACGTCTTCAAGACCCACGAACAGGAAGTAAACTTCCCATATTCTTATCTGTATCTGAAGCCGTATCTGAACTTCTAATAGTGATCTCCGATCACTTACACATCCCGGTTCATTACATTCTTATTTTAGGGTTGTTATGTTACACGTATGATAAAATAATGTTGAGCAGTAATCGGTCTCAACAGCTCTGTCAGTCCGAAACACCTTTAAACTTCGTTTAGGGTGAATTCAACAGGACGATGCCAGGAAGGGCTGACACGGTAAGTTACCTTGTTTTTGCCGGACGGAGTGATTCTCTGCTGGGAGCCCGGAGCCGGGAAGGACTGGGTCGGGACGTTCAACATGCTGTGAACGCTTCGGAGGCAGCCCCAGTGTCGTATAAAACCTATCAAACCAACGGTGATTTACCACAAAGAGGCATGTACGACAGTTATGCAGTCACTCCAGCTGCATTTTGTAACAGCTGCCAGCTCCTTTCTTGTTGACGTATCATCTGAGGCTAGGCTAGGCTAAACTAGGCTAGGCTAGGCTAGTGAGACTCGACGAAAACACACCATCGCTGTTATAAATATGCCGCCAACTGTAAAGTGTCCTCTTACAGATATTAGGGGAAACATTCCAGCAAAACACTCAACACGGGAATTCAGTGGTTACTCTGTATTTTGGGGTTAATTATGTGCTGGTTCGATTGGCTCTTGCCTCAGCTACGTTTAAGGACTACAAGAACTGTCGGTGATTCTGACATGAATCCGTACGCGTGTTACCAGGTCAAGCTGATGGTTTCCAGCTCAAAAGTTACGGAATATACACACGAAAAGCACAACAGATCGCCCAAATATTATTATTATTATTATTATTATTATTATTATTATTTTAGGGACCTTCACTGGCACATGTAAGTATATCTTAAAAAGCAAAATGTTGAGAAAGTAGATGAGTTTTGAAAATTAGCACTGATAGATGTAGAATTTAACCAACAAGAGTAACAGCTTGAATGTAAGTTTACTTGGGCTAATTTTGAAAGATATTCTGAAGAAAGTCAAAGAGAATATTGATTGCCACATTTGTAGCAAAAATGAAAAAACAGGTAAGCAGCTCTTTCTTTTCATCAGATTGTAAAGTGCAGCACAACAGAAAAAAAATAATACAGGAATGAGAAAAAAAGGTTTTCAAAAAAAAAAAAAAAAAAAAGATGGCATCCTACATGGGATACATTCACAGTTCCAAAAATATGCCACCAAACCCGAGGCAACTTCTGGCTAGGAGGAGGCAGACAAATGACAGACACAAGGATCTATACGTAGGTCACCTACAGTGGTTTAAAGTGACTTGTAAATGCTAGTCCATACACACTGCCCAGCCAAAAAAAAAAAGGTCACACACTCTAATATTTTGTTGGACCGCCTTTAGCTTTGATTATGACACACATTCGCTGTGGCATTATTTTGACAAACTTCTGCAATGTCACAAGATTCATTTCCATCCAGTGTTGCATTAATTTTTCACCAAGATCTTGCACTGATGACGGTAGAGCACAAAGCCTTCTCCAGCACATCCCAAAGATTCTCAATGGGGTTAAGGTCTGGACTCTGTGGTGGCCAATCCATGTTTGAAAATGATGTGTCATTCTCCCTGAACCACTCTTTCACAATTTGAGCAGCACTGCACAGCCACAAAAAAGTATGTAAAACATCAGTTAGACAAGGTTGTCACTCACATTAATTTTACTGTTGTTACTGCAGGTATTGTAAGATATAATAAGAAAAGCACAGCTGTAACAAAGAAAATAAATGTTACAATGAATTACTCCATTATGGGGGTTACATCATCTTCCAGTTCCAGATCAGCTGTAGAAAGTTTTGCAGGCAAACTCACAGAAATCAGTGACATGAAAACTGCCAGTAACCCACCTGCAAGTAAGCTGTTGAGGAAAGTCAAGTATGAGCCTCTTTGTCGTCTACTTGATGAACTTTCACAGTCACTGTCATCCTCCTCCTCTGAATCTCTCATGTTTTCATCTGACATTACAAAAACATGGTATTTTCACACAGCTTTCTTGTGTTTACAGTAAAATGCAGTGAAAGTCAGAGTTGCATTAAGACAGTTAAAGGGTTTGCTTTTGAAAGGCTAATCTGCTAAGAGGATTCGTGGCCTCTTCTTCAAAATAAAGGCTGCATGGACACAGGCAAATCATGCCATCTTAGGAGAGACATGGTATCAACTATACAGTTTTATCAAGTAGTTTGACAGGACATGCATTATCAGATTATTTAATATATCCTAAATTATATATTTAATAATAAATATATATATTTTTAGTGTGTATTGGGCTTTCAGTTTCAGGTTTCACAAAGGCAGTTAACATTCTGCAAGTCTTATCTTAGCTATGCTTTGTCCTTGGACCCTTCCAGGCCCCCACAACCAGTCACAGTGGTCAGTTCCTCGTAAAATAAGAGTGACTATGCTCAGTCAGGTATTTAGTCACAGCTCAGAGGTCAAAACAGTGGTAAATATTAAGTAGTAAAAGTTAAGACAGCTAGCTACTGGCTCTCAGAAGTCCATCCCCCAAATTATACAGAAATTAGTTGCTTTATATCATTTTAGCTGACGTAATACAACCTTGTTAGTCTAAATCTGGAAGCTAGAATGTCGATGCTTGGTCACATGCTTCCTGAGCTGACAATGACTCAGTCACCAATCTGGTGTTTTGTCAACAAAACATATGCAAGACATTAGATGTTTCCTGCTGCAGCACATCTAGCTCTAAATTAAGGGGTGACTGACAGGCTCATGAGGATCTTGACTCAAAGCAGTAGTGGTCCATTCATTTGAATCAGGTGTGCTGGGTCAGGGAAACAACTAAAAACATGCAGGGCAGTGGTACTGGGGGACTGGAACTTAGAAACACTGTTGACTGAAAGAGACAACAATGAACTGAGGAAAGACAAGAACATTGGTAAAGGAATGGATTAACAACAGAGATGACCTCTCCAAGTATACCCCTGAACCCAAATACACCTGGGATGAACTTCAGCAGATCCATGTGACCCTACATATAGGAATAAGAGCTGGAATTAAAGAAAAGAAAAAACAGAAGCACAAAGTTACAGAAATAAATTAAAAACTAACAAACAGTGGACCTGACTCATTATTTCAAAACTGATCACACAAAAATCCAAATAAATGGTGAAGATTTCTCATTTCATAAAATTATTCTCTCAGTTGTTTGTTCTTCCATTTAATAATACAGAAAGTAAGACTTTTTTTTCTTATAAATATTTTTGAACCAACTTTTCTGACATGCCCTCTGATGGACTGGCACACTGTGTACACCTGCCTCTCACCTCTCATGAGCTGGGATAGGCTCCAGCAGACCCTGATGACCCTATAGATGGATTCAGCAGGTATAGAAAATGGATGCATGGATGCTTTCTGACAGGATTATCTCCAGCTTAATTATTTTGTTGATTCTGTGTCACAATAGCCTCAATGTGTGTATAAATGTATTAAAGTCACTTTTTTCCTCTGCCAGAAGACCCTAATTCTCCATCCAACCCCCCAGCCTTTTTTTTTAAACAACTAAAGTCATGCTCATAGTTTCACTAATGTGCTGGAGCTGTGGTTGTGGTCAGATCTGACAGGATCACCAACATGAATCTACAGTAAATTCCCAGCATGCAGAGCTGCATGTTCTTCTATGCTGCTGCCTGCAGATGGCAGCAAAAGTGAAGAGTCGAGTCGATGATTTTTTTTCCTTCGTTTTGAGAGTTTTGTTGTCGATAAAATGAAACATTAGCACAGACACCAAACATACTGTTCAGAAGTCATGCAGAGTTGAAATATACAGTTTTGCTACCCACCTCTTCCTTCATGTCAGTAGACCTAGCTGAGGGGTAGATAATTACAATTTTAAAACCATTTGTCAGATCATTACCAGCTAATCCTGTGTTTGGTCTGATGAGTCACGCGCCTCATTTGCCACGCTGGGGGCAGCTTGGGGTCCTTTCATAAACACAAGCCGAGGACCACTGTCCTGCCCTTTGGGGCCCTCACACTGCTGGGGAAGGGCCAGCTGTGGCGTTCATCTTATACAATCAGGGATCCCAGAAGAGAAGGAATAAAGAACATAGTCTAACATATTTGAACGATTTTATGTTTGCCTGAAGACTTTTTAGTCTACGTATAATATGTGATTAGTCTTCTGTAAAGGATTGCTCAGCAGCTGTTTTAAAAGTGAAACACTTCCTTTTTTTCTTTTCACAAAGCCTTACCTCATTTATCCTTCTTGATAACCACAAAAACTGCTTTACTTCCACTCTGTCCCTGTTGAGAAATAAAAGGATATGAGAGCAAAAGTCCATTCCTATTGATTGTACTCTAATGTGAAAAGTATTCATCTTTTTGCTCGCTTTGAATCATCAACTTCCATTCTGATCATCAATATATTCTTTCTCTGACTCTACTGTGGTTACTTGCCTTATTTTGTCCTGCTACGACCATATAAAACTGTGTACAAAATCATTAGACACTGAACAAATCAAAAGTGACAGAATCAGAGCCATTTCAGATGAAATGCCTTAAACTGCCTCATCTGTTCAGAAGTGTGGAGTCTGCAATAATCACAAGAACATTTTTGTGGTGGAGATCCCGGCTCCTCACCTGCTGTTTGGAGCTGATGGAAGCTCATGAAAGAACAAGCCACACAGGTTGGTAACACCTTCATTCACATTACACACTCAAGGTGTCTCAGTTAAACAGTTGTGCAAAAGTGAGTGCATGCTCTTTTAGTCATTTATATTGTGTATAAAATCATAATAAATTTATTCAGTCATCGTGGGGTTCAAAAAGATATAACTTTGTTACCATGCTATTATTTAACAATTATTGAGCTAAAGAGAAAAAAAACCCCGTAATATTCAATGTAATGCTCTGTTGTAGTCTTTCTTATATATTTACACAATACTTGAGTATTGTTGAAAAAGGTTTTCTGCCACTTCTTTCAAGACTTTCCATCTTTGTCATCACGTTACACTGCAGCTGTGAAAGAAAGTAACATGACAAGCATTTCGTTCTTAACAAATAAACCTGTTAGACTTGAAAGTCAATTTGCTTCTCCCTCTGCATGTTTAGCCTCAATGGCTAAATATTTTTACTGAATAAACTGTTGTTGTTGACAGTTACTCCATGGTGGCAGAGCTCTGTCTCTAAACCCACTAGTTGTCTGGTTTTATGTACAGTACATCTAGTTTTCCTTGTGTGTCCGTTGAGCTCATGATGCCAGGGAGAATGAAGAGTTTCTATGGAAACTAATGATGCAAAGGATAGTGGATCAGTAAATATTTTGGCTGCTATTTTATTCAGTGTGCTTCACCCTCATCCTGCAGCAAAGCCGGCTGAACACACCTGTTGTTAGGGTTTCTTTCCATGAGTGTGTAAACTCATCTGTCAGATCAGTCTTAATTATGGTTTAAAATCTATTTATAGAATATGGTTAAAATCATAGTTTTGCACTGTAAATCTAGAATAATGAAGGGTTTACAATGATTACATTAAAAGCTGATGATTTTAAAAAGCCTTATTTCTATAAAGTGTAATTTCTTATCAGAACATGATCAAAGTCATGACTGCAGGAAAAAATAAACTAATAAATCACTGAAAGGATTTAATTTAAGCTGTCATTTGGTTTGACTCCTTGTCTGTGGCCTGTTGATGTTTGGAGGTTTTAATTTACAGTACTTTTTCATGCCCTCTATAGAAGAGAATAATATTTACACAGTCAGAGGATTTTTAGCAGATGAACATGGTGTATTTGGTGGAGTGAAATCAACTGTTGCAGGTTAGAGTTTAACCCAGATTTAAACCTCTATTCTACATCATAAAGTTATAACCCAGATTTAAACCTCTATTCTAGATCATAAAGTTATGTGACCTCTTATATCCCAGAGTACTGCTGTCAACACCTCTGCTGTACAGTATATTTTCTTTTCCTAAGATGTTGCAGGGGGGATCTGGGTATGACATCATACCTGAGTAAAGTCAGAATATGAACCTTTGCAAACAGATTAGCCATTCTCAAATGCTGTCAACAGTAAAACTAGTCTAGCCTTGTTGGATACTAAGTCCTGTGATGGACTGGCGACCTGTCCAGGGTGTACCCCTGCCTCTCGCCTGAAATAGGCTGGGATTGGCTCCAGCAACCCCCTTGACCCAGTAGATGGATTCAGCAGGTATAGGAAATGAATGGATGGATGGATGAATTCTAAGTCAACTCATTAAAAATGTTATCAAATATAAACATTTTGTTTTTTACTCTGAGAATCATTCAAAGGTTTTAGAGCAAAGAAGAATCATGAATCAGGGACGATTGAGACTAGCGAGACGCTGTCAACTCATGGGGTAAACCATCATGGCAAAAAGTTATGTTTAAAACAAAAAAATTGACTTAGTTCCCTTAATTAAAAATAAATAATCACTGTTTCTCTAACCATCAAACATCTGTCAGACTACACCACCTCTTGAGAAACTTTATAATCACACAAACTTCTTTTCACATCATAAACAGCAAACTTCAAAGTGTAATCATGTTGTTGTATGACTGTTTGATCCATATTTCACTTCATGCTCACATTTATATTTCTATTTATCCCTGATCTCTGTGTCCTACCCCACCCTCACCCCCTGCAAAAAAACGAACAAAAAAAAGAACACTTCCAACACCACCACCACATACTTTGTGAACCGGAGGAGAAGTTCACATCAGGCTGAGAATGAAAAAATAATATTAAAGTTATCTCAAAACTGTCTTCACAGCCATAGTAAAGGGGACGATGTTCCTTGCTGCAACAGTAACTGGTTCATAATAACAGGTGACACCTGCAGCGCTGGTAGCAGCAGGACCAGTGCTCGTTACTGCTGTCATTGCCTTAGTGTGTGCATGTGCTTGATTTTCTTTTAATGTTTTTGGGCTGTGTTTACCATACCATAACAACTTTATTCATAAAGCACTTTAAAAACAACTACAGCTGAAACAAAATGCTGAACATAACTGAGAACTAAGAATTAAAACAGATCATAAGAAACAAAACACAGATTTTTAAAAAGAATAAAAGAACACAAGAACAATTTAAATTCAACACCAATAAGACCAGTTAAAATACCTAAGATTAAATAAGAAATCTAAGTCTCACTGAAGTTAAAAGCCAAAGAATAAAAATGGGTTTTAAGATGGGTTTTAAAAGTGTATAGTGAAGGGGCCTCTCAAATGTGCAAGTGCAGGTTATTCCACAGTTGGGAAGCAGCAATAGAGAAGTCCCTGTCCCCTCTGAGCTTCCTCCTAGACCGCGGTACCTGCAGGAGCAGCAGGTCAGCTGACCTGAGGGACAGAGAAGTTGAGTAAGGGTGAAGAAGCTCAGAAAGATAATGAAAGGCAAGATCATTTAAATATTTAAAAACAAACATAAGAATTTTAAAATGAACTCTATAAAACACAGGCAGCCAGTGGAGTGATGAGAGGACAGGGGTGATGTCCTCTCTTTTATGGGTACCAGTTAAAGTCGAGCAGCAGTGTTCTGAACCTGCTGCAGATGAAAAAGCAAGGGCTGACTCACTCCAACATGAAGTCCATTACAATAGTCTAAGTGGGATGAAATAAATGCATGGATCAATGTTTCAAAATGCTGCCTGGAAAGAAATGATTTCATCTTTGTCATTCATCTTAAATGATAAAAACAGGACTTTACAACAGCCCTAATTTGGCAATCCAATTTAAAATCACTGTCTATCTTAAAACCAAGATTGGTAATGGTCAGTTTCATGACGAAATAAATAATATTAACAAAGTATTTACTTTTTGCTTCTTTAACAGAATTCTGATACTGACGCCAACAGTCATAATTTGGTGGGACACCTTGAATTTGTCCTTCTTCCACTATCATTCCGCTCTGCAACATTCCCTCCTGACAGCATGAGCCCTGTCGTTAAACCAGGGTTCAAGTTTAGACTTGGGTCCAGGATACTTTGGCAGGAGGAATCAAACCAGGAGCTAAGCTCTTCAATATCAGAGGAGACATTGGGAGGGACAGAGGGCTGAATAAAAGCAGCAGGGAACTGAGCGGCAGAGGAAGGGTTAAAAATCATACAGCAATGAGTCAGAGCATAAGTTTTAACTGGGTTTAAAAGGAAAATCAAATAAACCAGACATATGATCTGAATTCCTGGGTCACAGATTTCCATGTTAGACACAGCCAGACCAAATGAAAGAACTAAATCCAGTGTGTGTCCGAGCTGATGTGTCGGGACAGGTACGGACTGTACCAGGTTAAAAAAGTCAATGAGGCCTAAAGAAAATCCTTTACCGTTAGTTTTTCAAGACAATGCACGTAAATATTAATATCTCCAACAAAGGGAACATAATCATAGTTTGCCATAATCTTTGCTAAAACATCTGAAAAATCATTTGTAATGTTCTTATTGTATTTGGGGGGTGGTACACAACAGCACAAAAAAATAAAAATAAAATAAAACAGGTTCATAGAACTCCCCTCCAATGAGGTTAGTTCAAAGCTGAAAATGAAAGCTATAGAAAACATTGCTTACATTTATAGTCACTTTTATAAACAAGTTCTGTTCCTCCTCCTCCCCCTGAAATCTGTGGCAAATTAAAATAGCTGCAATCCACTGGCAACATTTCAGATAGAGCACTGGACTCACTGGCACTCAGCCATGTCTCTGTGAAACACAGAAAGTCCAGTTCATGAGAGCTGAAAAAGTCCCTAAGAACAAAAGTCTTATCTATCAGAGATCTGGTGTTCACCAGACCAACCCTGGCTAGAGCTGGAGCTGGTGCATGGGCTTCTTTGAGTTAAGGAACTTGCCACAGTGGTCTCAGGTTCCGCAGATTCTCCCGGTGAAGCAGGCATGGGCAACAGGCTGATGAGCCTCAACTTTAACAAAGCCAAACAAAGGCACCAGCCATACCACAACTGAATCCAGAAAATGATGGGGCACAGAAATTCCCGACAATGATGCGATGGCCAAGAAACACCATGCATCAGGGTGAATCTCAGCCTTACCAACCAACTGCTTCGTTTCCTGTGCCGGTGATGACGCCTCCTCTGTGAATGCAGCGTGGGAACCCGGCACAGGTGAGTTGGAACTCCCGGTAAAAATGGGGGCAAGGCTTGATGTCCACCACCATCAAAAAGAATAATATCATGGGAAGGAGGCTGAAGATCCAACAATACTTGGCGATTATACACCAGCAGACTTATTTCCTCAAATAAATGCAGTCAGAAGCAACACAAACACAAACAAATCTAGCAGGAACAGACGAGCACACACACTGGCTCCATCTTCAACTCATGCTCAGAAGGATGGAGAAAATGTACTCCAGTGAAAACTAAACTCACAGATTCAGCTATATTTTCTCTAGCTATAATCTATCAGAGAGAAGAAATGCAGCTGTCAGAGCAAAAAATAACCTAACATAAAAGATTAGACTCACCCAAGAAAGTTCCATCAAACAATAATAGCAAAAGCTGACTCTGCAGCATGGAAGCTGCCAAGTAAGTGAGCAGGAAAAAAAGGCAGGTTCTTGCCTCAGTTCAGATGGACCATCAGAGGAGCCCAGGACCCATCAACAGAACCCATTTTAAGATCAGTTAGATGAATCTGTGCACCTACAATTTGACTGCAGGAACACAGAGCACCAAAACGACTTTGCTGAAATAGTGTAAAGAAACATATGTGTTGACAAATATTATATATTAATATATACTTACATAAATATGAAAAGTGACTGGGTAGGTGTTTATTGTATTGCACTTTTTGAAAAATATATATATTGTTTTCACTCTACTGGGAGCAGAGCTGTCTGACAGTATAGGGGAGGAAGTACCTGATGGAGCTCTCCAGGGCCCTTACAATCTCATGTAATGAGTGGGAGACATTGTCCATGATTGGTGACCTTCGCTGTCATCCTCCTGTCTCCCACCACTTCCATAGGATCAAGGCTGCAGCCCAGGACAGAGCCAGCTTTCTTCACCAGCTTGTTTAGTCTCTTCCTCTGTGCAGCCGTGATGCTGCTGTTCCAACAGACCACACCAAAGAAAATGGCTGATGCAACCACTGAGTTATAAAAGGTCCTCAAGAGTGCTCCTTGTACTCCAAAAGACCTTAGCTTCCGCAGCAGGTGGAGTCTGCTTGGACCCATCTTATACATGGATTGTTGTCAGTGCAGTCCAGGTTCTTATTTAGGTGAACACCCAGGTACTTGTAAGAGTCCACTATCTCAATGTCTATTCCCTGGATATTCACCGGTGAGGGAGGAGTGACCTTGTGCCAGCGAAAGTCAACTACCTGCTCTTTTGTTTTCCGGGCATTAATCTGGACAAGGTTTTCTTGGCACCAGGCCATAAAGTTCTGCTTCAGTTCTTGGTACTCCTTTTTGTCTCCATTATTGATGAGACCAACAATGGCTAGGACATCCGAGAACTTTTGCACATGACAGTTTGTTGTATAATGTCTGAACTCAGCTGTGTATGTGGTGAAGAGGAGAAGTGTGAGGATGGTCCCCTGGGTGCCCCTGTGCTGCAGACCACTGTGTGAGACATACAGCCTTTCATCCTCACAAACTCTGGCCTGTTTGTCAGGAAGTCCAGCAGCCATGCTGACAGTTGGTAGGACACTCCGGCTTGGTCCATGCTTGTCCCTCAGGAGTTCTTGCTGAACAGTGTTGAAAGCACTGGAAAAGTCATAAAACATTATCGTCACAGTGCTTTTGGACTTCTCCAGATGAGAAAAACACCTCTGCATGAAGAAAGTGTTGGCATCCTCAAACCAGGTGCTCAGGAGAGGCATGGTTAAAGTCCCCAGTAACTAAGATGAGGGCTTGTGGATGCTGTGTTTGCAGCCTGCTTACTTCTGAGTGGAGGACATCTTGCACAGGTGCTGAATCTGCATAGGCAGAGGGCGGAACGTACACGCTATCGCGATAAGATGCGAAAACTCCCTTGGTAGGTAGTAAGGTCTCATGCCAATGGCCTTGATCTCAATGTTCCAACAACAGAGTTTCTCCTTGACAGCGATGTTCCCAAGGTTACACCATATACATGTATATATATAAAATCCCACAGATTGCAAATTGTGACACTCTCTCTCTTTCTGTGTGTGTATATATATATATATATAGTAAATACACTCACTGTTTCACAGTGTGCCATACGTGGTCCTCTGCTCTAGCCCTTCCCACTTGCAGCATTAACAATGAAGTCAGCCACTCCACACTTTCTCTCTAAACTGGAATTAATCTGTATTGCAGATGTATAATAATAAAAAATAGGATAGATAAATCAATCAATCAATAAATACTTTTTTTCTACTGATTCTGACAGGTGTTTTTCCACCAGCGTACTTTAATAACTGTGTTTGTCTTGTTGCCAGATAATTTTACAACTTGTTAATTTAATCAGAAGGAGTCGTATAAGTTAAATCCAGTATTATAAGAAAAGAGACAAACCAGAGAAAATTCTGTTTAAATTGACAATTCTTTGTTAAGGAAAAAGCAAATGGTTACATATCTCGCAAGAGAAGGTCATTCTAGCTTTAGCTCGCTGTCTCTAATACACCAGGTGCAGAGTCTTTGAGGTTCAGCCAAGAAAGACCTGCCTATTCTGAAAAGCCTCCTCTTTTTATACTTGTTACAAAGCATATGTCTATATGTGTGCATGTTTGTGCAGACTCATGTGAGTGTATATTTTTGCAAGGTGTGTAGTTTCTCTTCTCAGGAGTTCCTCTTCTTTCTTCTTGGTCCGTCCGTTGAGTTCTGCAAGACAACCCTCCCTACTCTTATCACATACACATCTGCTTTAGCTCAGATAGGTTTTATTGACCCATCTTCAAGGCCTTAGTGCTGGTCTGTGCCTGGCTCCTCATGATATATCAGTTATCCTCCCCCCTCCCGAGGCAGCGCATCCACGTCCAGCCACACATTCCACTTCTGGTATGCGAGAGTTTGTCTAACAGACCATTCTACACAACATCAATGTCTGTTTTAGTGAAGCAGGACGCATGTGTATACATGTCTTATGAGCCAAAATATAAAAGCTATAAGCTAAACTAAAAATATTTACAACAACTCCCCCTGTTGAACTGAAAATAATTTCAGTTCACTTAAACCTGTATGTCATACTCCTCTGCCTCAGTGTCCCCCAGGAAAAGGTGGTCTTCAGGGCCAAGAAGGGGATGAGTCTCAAACTGAAGAAATTATCCAGAATACGGAGGAGGAGGAAGAGGGCACTTCCAATCCACAGCAACCTGTATAAAGTACTCTCACAGAGAAGAATGAGTGGAATACAGCAACAACCACAAAACACAAATAAAGCCACTACCACTATAAGAGTGGTAATAATGGAAGCAATTACTATTGACCACTGACCAAACCAATGCTATAAGACACCGGTCAGTGGGTTATTAACGCCAGTGTTCTTTCATTTTGAAATTAAGGGCTTTAAGTCCTTCTATAACTTGTATCAGTTGCCCATCCTGCCAGTTGTCTTGTGTGAGTTTGCGCATCAGTTGTGCATGTTTAATGGGTTTCTGTGTAGATGTTAAATAGCCTCCTTTTTGCCACTGTGGTAGTTCCATATGTATTGAATTTGCAATGTATACAGAATCAGTGTAGATGTTCGCTCTCTTATCTTTGGCCAGATGTAATGCTCGTGTGACTGCCTTCAATTCCGCTTTTTGTGCTGATTTATGCTCTCCTGTTATTACTTCTGAAGAAAGAGTGATAAACTCATCTTGTCCTATTTTTTCATTTATTGCTGCTTGCACTACAGCAAATCCAGCCCTCAACTCCCCCTGTGTATCCCTGAAACAACACCCATCTGTGAAGAGGGACAAATCAGGATCCATTAGAGGACAAGCCTGCAAGCCTGGTCAGGCTTTAGAAAGATCAAGTACTCATGGAATGCAGTCATGTGGGTGACCCTCCGAGAAAGTTTTGGCTGCATTAGAACGTGCACTATCAAACACAATGTGTGGTTGTGTAACAATACAGGAGATTTTAGTGCGACGGAGAGGAGAAAGAGTGAACGCACTAGAGTCCAGAAGAGCACGTATCCCATGTGGTGTGTGAACGGTTAATGGATGACACTGAACGACAGGTGCAGACTTAACAATCAAAGCAGCAACAACTGCAGTGGCCGTGACACATGGTGGTTGTTGAGCTTCAATGGGATCTGCAGTGACACTGTCATAACACAGAATGTGTCTCTCTCCGCTGACGAGTTGGTACAAAAGTGAGTGAGCATGTTTGCCAGTCACAGAGGTGTCCAAATAAAAAAAGGAAGATCATAATTTGGTCTAGCCAGAGCAATCGCTGAAGCTAAGTCTTGTTTAAGAGAGATAAATGCCTCCTCTGCAGGCTGTGTCCCCAGAAGTGGATGTTTGCAATTACGATGTCCTGAAGTTGCAACAAGCTCTCTAAGAGGACTGGTACGTTTTGTGTAAAAGGGCACATGATTCTTACTGTACCCCACCAGAAAAAAAGTGTGTGAGTGAGGCGTGTACATGTGGTCTGGTTTTCACCGGTTGTGGGGACAAATTTTTGTTTACACAGCCACGGCATGGGGACGTCAAACGTTCAGG
>JAOWBL010000020.1:218393-274687 GCA_028564865.1 Zenarchopterus dispar | reverse complement strand
GGCGACCTGTCCAGGGTGTACCCCTGCCTCTCGCCTGCAGTGGGCTGGGACAGGCTCCAGCCGACCCCCGTGACCCAATAATGGAACAACGGGTCAAGAAAATGGATGGATGGATAAATAGACTTTCCAACAGTATAAGATTTATTCCAAAACTGTTACAACAGAGAAATAATCTACCAAACACAAATTTCCTTACTTTTTGTGCTGTGTTTAGTTGTTGTGTCCAGATGAGTTGGACATAACCTTTTTTTTTCTTCTTTTTTTTAAAATGAAAGATAACCATCATTAACCAACCATCACTCACTTAGTGAGTGCTGTGTTTATGAAAGTTTTTGCGAGTACACCCGAAGCACCGCTGAGTCTTTCACGTCACTTCAGCATGAAGACTGTTGTCCCGTTGAATCTGAGGTAGTTTTGGCAGCAAATGATGGAAAACACTGTCCACAACGTCAGACAGGCTGAATGAGAGACAGAACGTCACCACAGCGACCGCTCACTTTCAGCTCAGCCAGGTGGTCTGCTCTGGTGGTCCCAATGTTCAGTATGGCGATGGGCATCTTCCTGTCACTCGCTGCCAGTAGAAACCTGTACCCTGAGTACACCTGAAGAAAAAAAACAAAAAACAAAAAACTATTAACACCAAAAGTGCAGAGGAACAGAGTTGCAACTGAGTATCATTAACGTGTTATTCCACCTGTAATGACGACCCAGCAACCAGGACCGCGTCTGACTCTGCCAGTCTTTCATGCACAAACTGTACAGTTGCTTTGTTGACAGTATCTCCAAAAAATGTGACCTCTGGCTTCAGGACCCCACCACAGCTCTCACAGGGAGGGACCCTGAAATGCAGCACCTGCTCGTCCTCTAAAAAGACGTCGCCGTCTGGAGCCACGGCTCCTGCCTGAGCCTTCCACTCTGGGTTAAGTGTCACAAACCGCCTCTGCAGATCCTCCCGTGCTGTGATGGCACCACAGTCCAAGCACGTCACCCTGACAACACAGGTAAGCCGCTCTTAAAAATACATACAAATGATAGCCCTTTTTTTTTTTTTTTAAACTCTGCTTGTGCTGTCTATACAGAACATTCCTCCACACTAGGACAAGTGTAAAGCATTCGCTCTAAAGTTGATAATATATTTGGCCACTTTTACTGCCAGAGATGGAGATTTACATGTGTTACTGTTGTTCCTGATGCTTCAAGGCCAAACTTATTTGTTTGTTTGTTTTGCATAAAACCACTTGTTGGAGGAGAAGTGATACATTTCTTTTAGTTTCAGTGTATGCATGAACTACTAATTATCAGGGGACGATTTTAACTGCAAAACAGAAAGATTTTAGATGAAAGATTGTGACTCTGAACTGGATGTTTGATCAAATAAAATCTTCCCCCTCCTTTCTAACTGAACTTCTTTCTCTCCCAGTGAGGTGGAGGTGTTTTGTCACCTGTGGGAGCAACCGTGGAGCTCTGTCAGCCTCTTCTGACCGGCCTTGGAGTGAAGAGCGTCCACGTTCTGCGTGACCAGCCAGTGCAGCCTCCCACTGTCCTCCCACTGCTGCAGCGCCCTGTGCGCCTTGTTCGGCTGGTGGGAGGAAAACTGCGGCCACCCTACAAAATTTCGCGCCCAGTATCGCTGGCGGGACTTGGCGCTGCGGACAAACTCGGCGTGCTCCATCGGTCGCCTCTCGGTGCGAGCGTACAAGCCGACCCCCTCCGAGCGGTAATCGGGGATGCCCGACTCCGTGGAGAGACCCGCGCCGGTGATGACGAACAGGCGCCGCGACCGGGACACGAAGTCCTGCAGCAGGTCCACCGACTGGACATCAGTGGTGGTGCAGGCGGGGACGAAGTCCGGTTTTCCTGCTGGGACTGAGGAGACTCTCCTTACAGGTGAGGATCGAGGTGTGACGATCCGCCATGGAAGTCTCATCTACAGCAGAGCAAACAAGAGGCAACTGGATCAACACCTGCGGACCGCCGGACACTTCCCATTATCGGGTTCCTGTTAAAGCCTGCAGACTTCATAAACGACTTTACTTCAGTGTTCGAGTTACTGTACCTTACTGGCCAGCGACGTGGGGTTACAGCAGCACCACTGAGTCCTGGTGTCGGTAACTATGAAGAGCGGTTGAGTAACATAACAGCTGACATAAGACCACAACAGGAAATACGTGTTTCAATGTAACACTAAACACGGCCGCGATGCAATCTGGGAGTTGTAGTCACCCGTACGACAAATCGCAAAATTATTATCGTCATCAATACTATTATATAAGTATTTATATCGTTAAAGAAACCGTCCACATCTTCAAGCAATTATACCACAGTGTAAAGCATTGCTGTGGAAAAAGAAAAATATTTCATGAAATTCAAAGGCTGCGTGAATATGTCCATTAAGTACCGAAAAACATTTCTTCACGAGCCTATAATTGTAACTTTGCCACTATACGCGTTAACCTCGTGGAAATTCTCTCTTGGGAATGTTTTTACATCAAAAAAGAAAATAATAGCTGGATGGCCGGTTGATGTAACCTTAATGCAAAAACCTTTATTTGGTTGTAGTGGAGCTCATTGACGATAACTTTATAAAGTTGGATCATTGTTTTTTCTTTTAATTAAGTAATCTACTGACTTTATTTTTAAATTGATCTGATTAATCCACTGATTACTTGCTTTGTAAAAATTATGCGAATTAAAATACTGCTTTGCAGTTGTTCTAAATAATTGCCACTTTTGTAAAATGATAAATAAATGGGTTATTTTAGGCGTTGTCTTGTAATGTGTTTGATATTTTAACATATAAGAAATCAAATTTTAAGTTATTCACATATTACTGTGGCTAAATCTTCATTAGTTATAAGTAATCAGTAGTGAGACTGAAGCTGGTTGGCAAACCTTTAACAGTAATATTTATCTACTCAGCCATATGTTGAAGTTGGCCAACTACTCTCAACTGAAAGACTGAGATCTCAGCTTCAAAAACAAGTTTACTTCCCCAAATAACTCCTGCTTTTAAAAAAAAATCATGATTCAAGTCTTTTTGTGCATTTGTGCGAACCTGCTGAGGCAGGTAGTATTTAAAATGCTGTAGTTACACAAATAACAGCCACAAGCAAATCACTGAAATATTTTATTTGGATACAATCAACAGAATTAAAACAGAATTATTTCTACATGAGTGTGTCAGTGTGCTTATGAAGACCAGAAACTATTCCCACAATGACAACTAATCATTCATTATTTCAACCCCTTTAACAGTTTGCAGAATTTCGAAAAACATGCCTCAGTTCTCTCTCTATCAGTGCAGCATAATTTGTTTTCCATGTCCACATTTATGACACTTCTAGAAATATATAAAGTGGGAATAGCATTTTTTTTCTATCTTTGACACTGAAAATGTTAAAGTTATGCTCACCCAAAGCTCTATAAAGTCTATAAAACAATATCAAGCGTAATAATAAACCTGGAGACTACAAGCTGCATGATGACATATGAATGAAAAACATGACTTGCATTAAATGCAATATTTTGCACATATTGCATTTAATGCAGGGGTTTTGGTGTCAAACATTTGAAAAGGGACAGATTCAGCTACAGGATCGAGAGCATCTGTTTCAAGGTTAATTAAAATAGATCAGTAGCTGCATAATATGTTAGTATCTTGACTGCTTAGAAGACAAGTCTTTAAGCTTGTAGAGATTTGCTTCAAGATTTTTGCATCTTTGAAAGACAGTTTTATGGTGTAACATTTATTTTGACACATGGAGACATCATGATGTTTTCAAAGTGGAAGCAGAAGTAAAGTCTTGTCCTGACTGGGATGATACCATTGAGCGTTTCTAGTCCTGAGACATGGACGCAACAAATAATGAAAAATTGAATGACTGGGAAAAGTTGGTGGTTTTTTTCCCCTCCATTAGAATATGCTGCAGACATCCTGGTTGCAAAACTCCAAGATATCTGTAGTGAAGAAAACAGACATACATGTGACAGTTATAAGGCGACAATTGTGTTTGGATTCTGACATGCACGTTTACGTAGCTCTGTGTTTGTTTATGGGCCTACCGGAGGGTGTACAGTTGAAAACTCTTTCCAAGTGAGAGTAAAACTCCTCTCTGAGGATGGAGCGGTAGTCCATGTGACTTGTGTGGACGAAGCACTGTGTTGCATCTTTAAACAGCAGATCGCTTTCTCCATATTGATGAGACTCAAAGAGCTTGAACTCTGTGTTTGGATTGGCCGCTAAAGCTTCCTATGGCATTAAAAGAAATTAAGAAATGTTCTAAAAAAAAAGGGAAAACTATCAATGAGTACCAAAGGCCATAATTAATATAATAATTTTGTTTTAAAAATAATTTACCTGTGACTTCATGAGGAAGTCATACACTCTTGCGGTGAGCACCGGCCGTGTCATGATGGTGTTTGGTGGAACAGCTCCCAAATTACAACTCTCCCACTCCGATAAGGCCGCGCGACGGCCGTCACCACACAACAGCTCAAAATCAGACGATGCCCAACCTGTTGCCCAGCCGGTGGAATTCAAACCTGAAGTGTGACAAGATGATGAGAGCACCATGTAACATAATTGTCTTATATGTTGGTTGGCTTCATTTTGTACTGTGTATACGTAGATTTTCTTGAATATCTTACTGAGGATGTTGTCGTTGAGGTTGTAGTGCTCGAGGAAGGCCACGTCACCATAACTTTTCCCACTTGGATCTCCAACAAGACACCTTGATGTGGATTCATTGTAGAAAATTAAACAGCCAGTTCAGCAAAAATTTTTTTTTTTTCTTTTAACAGTGCTTAGTTTATAAATGGAAAATTAGACTATTCAGACACATTTTAGAACTACTGAATTGTTTGGGTGGCTGGAAATATCTTGTTTTAAAAAAAAGCAAAAAAAAAAAAAAACATAAAACAATAATATATTCAAGACTGGATTTATTTGAAACTGAGCTGAATTTAAAAATATACACACCTTAAGGCGCCCATGTTGCCATAGTAACGCTCGTTGTGGTTGTCAGTGCAGCGTTTGGTTGCAGCCTCTCCCGTGCCTCCCATACACACTTTGCACAAATCCCCCTGAGAGCCAGGAAGACAGCCTTTCCAAAACACCTCATTGTACACTAGGAAAAGACAAAGTGATGAAAAAAAAAAGCAGTTTCACGTGAGGCTTCATGCAACATTGAACCGAGCTTAAAAGGACAAGGAAAGCAAAGGTTTGAAAACACAGCGGAGACATGATATTGATAAATCATGTCTGCATGAGCATCGGTGAAAAAGTTCAGTGAAGCTGGGCTCCATGTGAAGTTTCGGACACAGTACCTCTGTTTGGATCACAGAGGGAGCTGGTGTTGCGCTCCAGGCTTAATGTGTGCCTGTATGGCAGCAACCAGCCTGCAGGGCTGTACATGTGACCATGACAGGAACGGCGGTCTTCCAGGTTCCCCATGAATAAGCTCCTGCTGGAGTGCTTCGCTACTGCAACGGCCACCACTGAGGGTAAGACTGAAGTGACAGACAGGTGGTTTCCATGTAAACACACAAGCAGCAACAATCGGTGCAAGTTCAGCACTTAGACGTGTTTGTCTTTACCTTACCGTCTGTCTCCAAGTGTACCGACCCTTCAGCAGGAACACAGTTTGTCCCTGAAAGAAGCCAAGACAGCACAGGAGACACTAATCAATATATCCTAATGAATGAAGACCAGAAGTGAAGATAAATCAGTGATTAATCTGACAGTTATAGTTGACCAAAGTGAATAAAAATGATGAAAATTATAGAAATCTTATTTAAACTGGAGAAAATTTGTGGCCTCAGTCTGATCAGGTGGTTAGATCAGTGAATTATGCTCAACTGGTAAATAGAGTCAAATTATTTTAATTGACTTTTAAAACATGCTTACAGAAGCACGGACAGTCAACTTTGTGACGGGGAGAGCAAAAACTGCTTAAAAGAAAAATATATCAAATTTCACAGTTTCACAAGAATCCCTTCTTCAAGAAAAAGTGCCAAACATTCACAATTAGTTTCCTCTTGGATGCGTGGATTTGTTGCTATTTAGTTTATTTATATGGTTACACTTCATAACAGAAGTCATCTCAGGGGAACAAGTTCAATTCAACCCAGTCAAAGCCCAGTTTTCTATTTCAGCTCAGTAGAACAGTATTTATAAAACACAAATTTATCCTAAAGAAAACCCAAACCTAACTTTTACCTAAAGAAAACAACAGATCAAACTGAATCTTCACTTTGATTCAGTCCTGTCACCTGGTGCATCAGGCAGCAGCTGACAGAAGTAACAAAAAGAAATATTTTCTTTGAACAGGAAGTGACCTCCAGCAGAACTGGACTCAGGGAGCGCAACCACCTGCCTTGACCGGAGACAGGGCAGAACAAGTAAAAACAGATACCTGCCACAAGAAAGAAAGGCTGACTCGGGGGTCGCCCAAGCCTACTTCTGAAAACCCAAGAAGCCACAAGTAAACCCACGGTGAGAAAGCAAAGTGCTCTATCGGTAGGACCTGGAACAATGAGATCTTTAAGAAACACCAGAGGCTGGCCAGCAGTGGAGTTAAATGTGTGAAGAGAAGTTTGACATTTACGAAGGCCAATAGAGAAAAGTAAAACTTAGGGAAATATAATCTCTTCTGCTACCTCTCATCAGGATTGTCTCTGCAGAAGTTTAGATAAGATGAAAAGTTCTTTACAGTATGTTTGTGGTAGTTCAGTAACAAGGAATTACAGTGGTTGGGGTGCTGCGTGTACAGAGGCTGAAGGTCATTATTCCAGTTGGCTTGGATTCGAGTCCCGACTTGTGGACGTGTGCTTCGTGTCATTTCCCCATTTTTCTGCGTCCTCTACTCTGAGAAACGAACTTCCAGAGGCTGACTTTTTGGATATTTCTGTTTCTATATGGTGAAACTGAGGTGAAAATGCAACAAAATACAGTGCATTTTTGTCAGCCTTACCATAATACTCCGTCACCACGGGGACGAGACCACATTTTCCTGCAATGAATGAGTGAGTTGCATCCAGCGAGAGCGCGTCCACCTCGTCCCTCTGTGGTGAAATGAAAGGGTTATTGCAGTGGTGATAAGCATGATAAAAATCAGATTTTGTAATTAAGACGACTGACCTTGATTTTCTCGATACAGTCCCGCATGGACGCCCCTCTGACACACACCAGCGGGTCTGACTTTATGCTGAGGGCCCACTGCTCACATTTCTTCTGCTCAGCATGGCTTATGCAGCACCATCGTATGACACTGTCCTCCAGGGAGCTTCCTGCAAGGACACAAGTTCCAGAGTTGGTAAAGAAGTCACACCATAACCGCTTTTGTAAAGCAAAAGTTAATGAGCAGAAGTACCTTCATGCCCAAGACCTTTGAGGAGAGCAACGTAATCGAGCCCCAGAACCTGGGTAACCTCCATGTCATCTGGCAGGATGGCCAGTTTATCTGTCACATCTTTGAAGAGGAGGTCGCTCTCTCCAAAAGTGGATGAGTTGAAGAGTTGGAAGCGTTGGCTCTCTCTTCTTTGTCGACCAAACATCAACTGAAAAATTCATTAAGAAGAAAAACAAAAACATGTCCAAGTGGCACAGCTCAGACTATTAATCACTTAGAGTGTCATATCTGATGGCAAAAGTGAGGAAAATATAGCATTTACCTGCGCAGTCATTAGAAACTTGCGAGCAAACTTTCGAAAATTGTGTCTGGTGACCATCCCCCCTCCTGGACCCCGACCCAGGTTACAGCTTCTGTAGTGGCTGAGAGGAGCTTGCGTGCCATCAGCGCACAGTAGCTTGAAATCGTCTCGGTCACTTCCTGACAGACAAGACGGAAAACACATGCAGAAGAAGAAAATGTGTTCTTCTGTTAGATAGTTTAAATCTTATGGTTGCTGTTCAATTAATCCGATTCTAAACTTCACGTACTTTAAAACGTAATAATACAGTAGAGGCCTGGAACCTGTGAACATCGTCACAGAGCTTAGAAACAGACCGAAACAGCTTTGAACTGTATGTCCAAATATCCAATATCCATATGCATTAAGTTTAATTTTTTTTTTTTTTACATTTCAGTCAAGAACATTAAAGAGTAAGATAAGCAAAATATGGGGGTTATTAGCAGAAAAGATTGTGATACAATATCTTGATCTGTGTCTAAAAAAAAACCTTTATTGCCAGTAAGTTTTTTAAGTAAGAGTTACAATTGCATGAAAATAAAAAAAAGTAAGTTTGTAAGTGTTAGCCTGTACTGCTTACCTTCTATACTTTCAAGAGCTAAATGGTCCACAAATGCAACATCACCTGTCCCGCTCCGAAGACATCTGTGATAAACCAAACAATGATATGTATATGTTGCATGATGCTCTTTTTTATTTTTTATTGGCACCTATTCATGCTGAAGCCTGACCTGAGAGCTCCCTGGCTGTTGTAGAAGGGTTCGCTGTGAGATGTCTCGCAGTGGTAATTCTTCTGTTGAAGGTAGGACTTATGGCCTTGGCACAGAGTGCACAGAGATGGTGCCAAGGCAGCAGCTCCAGGAACACAGCTGGCACTGAAAAAGGTACCAACATCTGCCCGAGAGGAGAAAACGAGGCAGGGGACTGAAATATCAGGCTAGAAACGAGACACGACACAGGACTGAGGTATGCTGTGAGCTGACTGGAGGAAGTACCCTGACTTAGAGGGCTCTCCTTGGACCAGCTCAGGTAGTTTCGAGACAGTAGGAAACCTAGAGGAAGACTCCATCCAGCCGTCCATCGAGCCCCACTGTGACAGCTCCTGAGGCCCTGCAGGGATCGGATATCCAGGCTGCTGTTTGTCACAACGGCCACAGACAGAACACAGCCTCCTGCAGAGAAACGCACACTGACCTCCGATCTGATGAGAACTGGCGAGGTGTCTGATGAATGCGATGGAAACTTACCATCAGCGTATATCTCCTTAGCAACGGCAACGAGGTCAAACTGCTTCACTGCTGAATATACTTCTCCTGCATCTAAAGTCACTATATCAGCACCATTAGCCTGCAACAAAAGAAGTTGATACAGTTTTCTTTTTATAGATTTAATAAAGTTTTTCAGCTTAACTGTGTATATGTGCGGGGCATTTTCACATCACAGTCCAACTCAGCTTTTCATCGAACCACTGTGTAAGTCTTTGTAAGAAAAGAAAATCCCAAGGACATTAACTTCCTGCTTTGTGCATTCCTGCATTTACTCAATCTCTCATCCTTTAACTGTACCACTTCTCTCCCAGTTGTCATAAGAAACATCATATGTGAGGTCAGTTAGTACATACCAGAAAAAGTATTTTATTTCCTGCCTACAATTGTATTTTTTGACCCCTTTTAGAAGAAAGGAAAGTTGTAAGTAGACAGTACTTCTTGTTCTAAGTCACAGAGACCCTTCTCAAAAACAGTCCCCTGGGCTGAAGCTTTTATTTAAGAGCAGCTCACCTTGATTCTGTTGATGCAGTCGGTTGTGCTGGACGCTCGTATGCATGAGAGCCTGGCAAAAGCTGTCACAGCAGCTGGAGGCAGAACCGCCACCAGAGCTTTCGCTAACTCTGCACACTTCCTGTGCTCAGGATACGACACAGTGCACCATCGCATCTTCTTGGCTGCCATGGAAGGAACAACTTGAATGATCCACACATGCCAGATTCAAGCACAGTAGGCCATTTGATCCATTTACATACGGCTGTTTTGGCTTCATGCATTTGCTTTCCGAGTGTGCAGGTTTTAGTACATTTATGAATAAAACAAATATCTGGAGGTCGAATTTTGAGAAACTGAAAAGAAAATACAATATTTTCGTGTTGTTAAAAACTCTTTTAATAGTGTTATAAAACAAAAATAAAATGCCCTGAAAGGTGTCAACATGAGCAAAAGATGAAGAAGTCATACAATAAAAAAAAACAACAAATAAATAAAACCCAGCTGCACCACTTACCCTCGAGGCAGCAAACAAAGATGACAAAGAGTAAAACGGGATAAAGTCCTCGCATCGTGACCTGCTGTGGATTAAAGCCCGCAACAAATATGTCCTGTGTAGTCAGCAGAGAGCAGCAGACGGCTGTCCTTTCCCCGCGTCTGAACTCTGATTCTCCAAAGCTTCAGAGGAACTGGTACAAACGAGGAAACAGAAAACCTATTGCGCAAGGGCAGCTCCTCTGAAAAACACTAAAGTCCTTTTCTGCACACATATGGAAAATATTATGCACCATCTGTGACAAGAATGACCCCTATCCAATATTTAAAAAAAAAAAAAAAAAATAGTACCGTACATGTAGAGGTGAAGGCAGCTTTAATGTTTTTTTATATTTAGACATTTTGTAGGGTGATTAACAAAAGCGTCCAGCACTGCCTGGATAAAGAGCTGGTTAGGAGGCAAATGTCGAACAGGAGTCTAAATAAATAATCTTATAATGAAATGTGCATCAGTTACACCATTTGCTGCTAAGTCAGTCTTTATAATATTTTGAGGAACTTTGAATGAGGCAGAGGGACACCGGTTCAGGAGATCAGCAGGTGATCGGGTTCTGACGTTTGTCCGTTCCTGTTGTGTCGCAGGCACATGGTTCTTGGTTTCTTATGCTTTTCAAGACAGAATACATTCCTGAAGCGTGCAGAGCCGACTGTAGATGTTGGACTCTGTCTGCAAGCAGGCACATGGCTGGTTTCCTTTTTTCCAGCTCAGTGGAAAGTCTTTGGATGCGCTCCTCCAGCTGTCAACATCAGAAATGACACAGGATCAGTTTTACTGATATGAGCAGCAATGTACGGCGTCCGTCAGGATACCAGCCATCTTCTCATCTCACCTGAGCCACATTTTTTTCAAACAGTCTGATAAATTTGTCAAATGAGACCACTAAAGTATGTGTGCACAGGTTAAAGCATAAGTAATAAAATAAGCTAGTGCAGTTACATAACCCTTCTACAATCTTTATGACCCAACTCAGACTAAAAGAGGGGATTTATTTTTACGTAAAACTGTTGCAGAAAGGAGTGAAAACTACTGGTACTAATAAAAAAAAACAAAAAAAAAAAAAAAACAGCAAAAGTTAGAATGCTGATGTACTGCAGAAGCGATCCCCCACTTCCACAGGTGAAGCTAATTAAGGCGATGAGGAAAATGAAGCTCATGCAGGTCAGTGAGGCTGCAGAGTGACATCATACTTAGAAGCAAAGCAGCAGTATTTCCAGACATTATAACCTACAATCATATCCTCAAAAAAAAAAAAAAAAAAAAAAAAAAAAAAAAAAAAAAAAAAAAAAACAAAAACAAGAAAAAAAACTTGGCACTGATTTGAAAATAATGCAAACTCTTTATTTATTTCAAAATCAAACAATTAATCAAACATAGAGCCATTTCTTCATGTTGAAATTTTAGATCAGTAAGATGTTAAAAAAAAAAAGAAGTTAGAATCGAGACATTATTTATGACTGTGTTGCATCATATTCATAGTTTGGAAACTTAAGAGACCAGTGCACCAAATTTGAAGGAATGAAGGCAGCTTCTTCAAAGACTTGTGGGATTCCTGACCAAACCATGTCTTATGTAGGGGTCATGTTTGAGTGATCCAGTGTTGGGAATAACAACTGCCCTTGTGGAGTTATGTTAGTTTAAAATATTTGTGATGCCATTACCTCCTTCAGATCTTCACAAACTGTTTTTTTCTCCATGTGTTCATCCTCTCCACTCATCTGCAGCCAACTCTGATATATCTCTCTTAGCTTCCGCCATTTCCTGTTTGGACACACACATATTCAAATAATCAGTCACTGCATATACTGCATGGGCAATACTCTAAAGAAGTAATATATATATATTTTTTTAACCGAAGTTGCTTTCTGCTCTGTTGGAAGCTCTTCATGTCCAGCTCAATGCTGAGAAGTTCTCTTGTCAGAGCTGATACTGGATCAGTCGAGGCATTTTCTGCAAGAGGCTCCTCGGCTCTCATCCTGGATGTTCTCAAATTTCTCTCTAGAAAAAGCATCAGAACAATTTAGGGTCATTAAAAAAAAAATCCAACCTTAACAACTGAGTTTCTTCTAGACAATTAAAAGAAAAAAAATCTCTAAAGGCAAAATATGAAACTGGGGAGAAAAACAATGCAGGTGTCGCACCTGGATAAGCTGATGGATGGCGCTTAAATTGTGTAGAAGACTGATGAACACCCAGGAGTTGAGCCTCTCCAAGATCTGAGTTGCTGGATTGCCCCAACTTGAAGGAGAAAAAGATATTTAAGACCAAATTTATGTACCCGAGAGATGAACACTTGCTGGTACGTGTCAAATCAGTGACATTTACTTTATTCTGAATTCTTGGGATCAAGAATGCAGAAGGAAGAGGAATATCTTGAAGTAACGAATCCCCAGTGAACACGTGAGGCTCAGAAGGAAACATGGCTGATAGGACGGTTCTCTGATGTGATGAGGCGGCAGGCTGTTTAGCAGAATGTAGGCAGGATGGCACTGCAGGATGCTCTGTGTGTGACGGGTCGCTGAACTCCAAAGGATTTAAAGCTGCTTCAGTGCTGCTGAGACCAGACTTCTTTTGAGTGCTACACAAAAAGAAGGGGAAAAAAAAGGATTTGAAAGCTTTCTATTGAATGAAAGAGAAAATAATTTTGAACTCACTAAAGTGAATTAATGTTGAATCAAAACTCTTAAATGAAAGGTCAGGACTTTGATGTGGTGGCCCCTACAGAGGGGGAAAGAAGTTGCTTAACTCAAAGTTTTTATTGAAAGTGTTGTCAAAAAAAAAAAGAGGTCCTTGTGGTGACATGGCTGATGTTGAGGTCTTCAGGTTAGAAGCCTGTAAGTCTCCAGTTGTCTTGCACGCAGTTTCACACTGTGTCAGCCTGAAGTACACACTCACTGCTTGCCAAGCGCTCCATCATCAGCCTCCTGCTCCAGTGAGTCAGACGAGGAGAAGCTGTTCAACAGAGGTGCATTTAAACAGAAGGTCACACTCTTTCTTGGTGGTTGCGCTAGATCCTTTTGCCCTTTTTGAGGTCTAGACAAGGTTCGCTGCTTCCATCGCATGGCACAATGTTTGACAGCTTTCGGCAGAGACTGTGATCTCTGTAAGACAGCAACAGACTCATTAAAATTCCATCTAAAGTCTGATATCTAAAATCTCTGCAGGAGCACTTATAGAAACCCACTGGTGGTTGGCTGAACTCCATTGGGTTTGTTGTAAGATCATTCGTATGAGCTGCATATGTGAGGATGGATGCCACGCCCTCCCTCAACAGCTGGTCTCTGTGGACCTGTGCAGCTCTGGCTGCCTGCTCTCGCTTGCTGCGCTGCTCTGTGACCCACATCCTCCATCCGGACAACACCTGCAGCAGGTTCACAAAGCAAAATAGAGAAATGCTCAATCCTGGGAGTAACGTTTCTATAACACATTCAGTTTTATATAAAGAATCAATATGTGGAAGAAGGTGTTACCTTGGCCTGAAGTGTGAGGGACCAGTGCCAGAGAGCTTGCTCTGTCTGCTTTGCCTCTCTCTGTCTGTGCTGCAGCTGTTAGCAGGAAGAAAACCAAAGTTACGGCCAGTTTAAGTGCACTAAATCAAACCATGTACAGTTCTGTGAAAAGTTCTGGGAATTTCAGATCCTAATTTACGGGTAACTTATCATTGCCAAATACACACAATCTGAGTGAAAAAGAAGTATCTTTAGCTATTAAAGAAAGCTCCATATTACATCCTGAATGTACCAGAAGCAACTTACAAAGAAAGAAAAAAAAAAACATCAACAAACCTTCATTTTCCACTCTCCAAAGTACTTTTGGTACATCTTTAATCTGAGCAACAAAATGCCTTGTCGTTTCATCACCTGTGAAATAATTGCATTTTAAGGAAATCATCTTAAGAGTTTAAAATCAGCATTGTGACTTTATACAACAGTTATGGGATGCTGATGTTAAAACCTTGTTTTTCTGGTGCTGATAGAGGTACTTGCTACATGATTTCATAGTTTCAGCGTCGGAGTAGTGGTGCCACGTTGCTTTTTCCACCCTTTCTCTGCGAACCTCCCTGGTTTGGTTCCTCCAATGTCTGAAACACTGCAGCAGTTGCACTAACAGGAAAAAAAATTGAGGCAAAAGTGCAGAATAATTCAGGAACATTATGTGTACATTATTTCACTAGCAGCATAAATACCTGTAAAATCCATGATGATTACAATGAATACTGCAACAGTAATTTTAAAAAAAGGATGCACAGTATTCAAACAAAAAAGATGGCTTTATAGATTTAAAATTCTGTAAGAAATAAATATTGAAACTATGCCTCAATTTGAAGGCTACCTTGATTTATTGGCTGAGCTCGTCTAAGTGCTTCCCCCTGCTGGTGGCGCTGTGACACTGCACGCACTGTTGCTTTTCTCCATGCAATAAACACCTTATAAAGTTTAGTGCAAATAACCCAATCAATACAGGCATCAAAATTAAATACAATCACACTTTAAAGATGAATGTGCATGAATAAAACCTTAAGTTGAAGAAAATGCTGAAAGTGGTCCTGTGCTTGTTCCTCTGCAAGCCGGACCTTAACCATCTGCGCTGCTTTCTCCCTCCACATAGTTAGGACGTTCCTGAAAATATATGATTGAAAGTGATAATACTGACATACACATGTATTTTTTTAAAGAAAATGTGAAAATCTGATTTCTGATGGCAAATGAGACAAGACTGTTTGTATTTGTGTTTATTACCTGAGAAAATACTGAGTCTGCTGTCTGAGAAATTCCTCTGCATGTTCATAATCCTGAGTCATCTGTGTATGACGTTTCTGTAAATGCAACAATCCACAGATTAATGATCAATGTTATTTTTAGGATAACATCTCGTGAAACTGATGCCTAGTCACCTTCCAAGCCACAAAGGAGTTTTTGAGAAGTGTAGCTTCATGGTAGCGCTGAACCTCCTTCAGCTTGCTTTTGTTCTCTCTCTGTCTCTGAACAAACTAATCACACACACCAGTCATTAACACATACACCTACAGCAACTCTCCATCTGATTTGTGGTGCTACGCACAGAAGAACTTTATTGATTTCTGCTGTAGTAAACAAATCAACGAGAGCAGAAACATTCATTAGCTTAAATTCTGACACCTCAGAGCTCTGTTCTCATTTTAACACTGCTTCCAGCAGCTCAGCATTTTGTTTTTCTTACTCTTAAGCCAAACATGACAAATCCCTGCTAGTGTACTGATTTTCTGTGTTGATGACATGCACAATGAAGAAGATGACAAGAACTGAGACAAAGCACCTTTTTCCATTTTTCAAAAGCCAGTCTCATGCAGCGCAGGTCACCCTGACGACAGGCCTGCAGCTCTCTGTTTCTTCTGATGTAAAATAAAACGGACATGAACATTAGATCACAGCTCAGAAGGATCCATGGCCTCGGCGGGGCTCATTTTGCCTCACCTGCCCCGTATCTCTGTGCTGTTGTTCTTCCACTGCATCCACGTCTTATGGAGGAGTCTGTGAATGTACAGATGGCGGGAAGCTTCCGATTTCTCTGCTTCTTCGATCTGCTGCTGTGTGCGTTGCTTCCAGCGAGTCCAAGCTCTCAGCACACGACACCGCTCCTCGTGGAGAATTGCCTGGAAACCCGATCTTTTGCGTTTAGCCCACAACAAATGGTTTTAATCAACAATATACTGCGGTTTACATCTGCAGCTGGCATACCATCCGCTCAGAGAGCATCTCCTGTTTGTGTTTTTCTGCCCGTTCCCGCCAAGCGTAAAACACCCAGGTGTACTGTCGCTGCCTGGAAATACAGTGACAAACCTGACATGTGACAGAAATAGTGCTTAAAAGTTAAAAGAAAGGTTGAAACTTACTGATTGTAAACTTCAGCTTTGCGTTTTCTCTCATTGTGCAGCTTTCTCTGCGCAGTGAACTTGACCCACGAATTGAAACACAGAGGCAACATATGTCCCTTAAACCAAACACCTGCACGATGATCCAGTTCCTGCGCAAAAACCACAGGATTTTGATTTTCAATTTACCACTTCCTTAACACTCACTTTGACATTACATCTTTATTCTTTCCCAATTTAAAGATCATTGATTTTTTAAATCCATCCACTCTCGTGGATGGAGTGTTTAAATGACTGATATTATATTTTTATTTACATTTTACCCAGGATCCAAACTTATTTTGAAACATTTGCACACAGCATGAAGGTAAAACATGCTGTGATAAGTTCTCATTGTCCAAATAAATAGCTGAAAATACCTGCATGTGTTTCTGTTCACAGAGTTTCTGTCTCCAGTGGTGAAAACAGGTCCTCAGCAGAAAAATTCTACAATGACAAATATAATACCTGTCAATCAAAGGGTTCAAAATGTCATTTAACAACATTAACAACTCAATATTGTCTTTTTTTCTCCATTTTTACCACAGCACCTGCTATTGGTGTTGAGGTTTTACTACGTTGGACAAAATAATGATACAAAGTAAATGCCCCCGTGGTCTGTGATGATTTAACTCCACACCAGTATGTTTTCATTTTGAAATACGAAACTTTTTAAACAGTTATGTCTGGCAACCCTACTACTCTGCTGAATCTGACCCCTGAAAACAGAGTAATTTTGACCTCCCTCAGATGTACTTTGTAACTGTAACTGTTGTGGTTTAATGGAGATAAACAAAACACAAAAAGTGTCTGGAAATGATTACTTAGTTGCACTGATTTGCACATCTTCTCCTAGATATCCTTCCACGAGTACAGCACTTCTTGGAAGAACTTCTTGGTCACAATGATTAACAAATTGTTAAAAAACATATTTTAGAAAAAAATCTATCCTGACAGCTGAAACACACAAACACAAAAGGAAGACAGATGACCTTGCTCTGTGAGCTGGAATTTTCTTTTGTACATTTTGAATCTGTTAATGTCAATTATGAATAAAACCATTTTAATTAGTGTCATTAATTTAACTTGAGACAACATGTAAACACTGAGAGGTGCAGGTTTGTGCTCCAAATGAAACAGGATAAAATAGTTTTATCATTAAAAAAAAATAAGAAGAAAAGAGTGATGGCACAGGGAGCAAAGGGTACACCATTGTGAGAGTAGCATTGGCTTCTCTTGAGTGTTTCTCTCCTTTTTCTCTTAAGATACCTGCATTCACACAATGGCTAACACTTACTACTGCTTAGAGCGTTATATTTTGCAAATGTCAATAAAAATACCTGTAGTTCCTCAGCGCCATCTCATTCAGTGGTTGAAAACTCTGATCTTCAGTTTCCTCCAAGTGGTCCCTCCACAGCTCCCACTGTCTTACCATCTACGAAAAAACAAACCATTATCAGGCTCTTTCACACGTTTCCTGAATTTAACCGAAACTGACACTGCGCTGTGTGAAATCGGTTACCATTTGCTGACGGTGCTGCACCGCGATGTTGTTGTTCCGTCCGTTTGCTTTGCTCCACATCTTGTTGACAGACAACCCCTCCAATCCAGCGCACTCCAAAACAAACACACATTGATAAATACAAGTCATCTTACACTCTGCTTATTTGCACTTGCTTCTTTTTTTTTTTGTACCTGTAAGCAGTAGGGGAGATGTTGACTTGCTAAATTAGTTATTTCAGCCTCTTCTCTGCACAGTTTCACATCTACCATGGAGCTAAAGAACCAAACTGCTGTAACGACAAATGTAACACCACCCTGCCCTTCTTCAGTAGATTACATGAATTGAATGTAAGGACATGTTCGATTTATGTATGTATTAGGATACAAGCTCTCAAGTTCCTCAGGGCTCTGTGCTGAGTGCTTTGAATGTGCAAATGGCTTCCAGCTTGCAAACAGGTCTCTTCCTTCTGTTTGAGGTCCAAGACGTGGAGCCACTTGCTCCAATACTTCCTCACCAGGTACAGAGAATAGGAATACTGAGCCAAAGCTTAAAGAAATCCACACAAAAAACTTCAATAGAAGACTGAAAAATAATCAAAATCTTACATTTTGTGAAACAATATGTGTGAATTTAAAAAGAAGAAAACTAAAAAACCATAAAACCTTTCAATTTTTTCTTGGCCTTGCTGCAGGATGTGTAACGTATCCACTGATGAAGAGTTCTTCTTTTCAATCTTAGGATGAAGTGATGAGTAGATTTAGATTCCCTTTCCTTCTGGCAACAAGCTGCTCTGTGCATCTCTTTCCACAGAAACCAAGTCTTTGAATGTACAAAAAAAAAAAAAAAAAAAAAAAAGGAAAATAAATAAATAGCGGATTACCAGAAAAAATCCTCAGGAGACGAACAACTGTTGAACAGAATGTTAACAAGATTCAACTCAAGCAGGTCATGTCTTTACTTTGCTCTGCAAGCTTAGTGCCCTCTGAGTCAGAGCCTGGTTCTCCAGACTGTAAAAGTCTTGTTGCTGCTGAAGATTAATCCGCCACAAATTCCACACTGAGCTGCAAAACACAACAGTGTTCAAACCAACCAGTCAAAAAAAAACATACAAAGAATCACTGTTCAGTATTTCACCAGCAAATCTAAATAAATCTCACTGCATAGTTGAGAGCCTCTTCTGCTCCAAAAGCAATTCAAGCATTCTGTTCTGCATCCTCCTTAACTCTACGAAGCCCTTCCATCTTTCCAAAACCAGATGCATCAGTCGCTTCCCAGCTGATTACAAAAAAAGGTTTATCGACACACCTGAGGATTGATGATACTTTTATTCTGTATGTTAAATCATACCTAATAATTGTGCATTCTCTATTTTAATCTTCCTCTCTTTCTTCAAGGATATAAACTGTCTCCAACTATTGAATGCCCAAATGTGGAGGTGAAACCTGAAGAATAAACATCATTATTAGCAACAACACACAAACATCCTCCACACACTTAGTCAAGCTAGAAAGTATATATATATATATATATATATATATATATATATATATATATATATATATCTCTCATAGGGTGGTGTTACATTTGTCTGTACAGCAGTTTGGTTCTTTAGCTCCATGGTAGATGTGAAGCTGTGCAGAGGAGAGACTGAAATAACTAATTTAGCAAGTCAACATTCTCCCTTACTGCTTAAGGTAAGAAAAAATAAAGCAAGTGCAAATAAGCACAGTGTAAGATGCACATTTCATACATACAGAAGTTTAATGTGATTTACAAAGTAAATTAAATTTTTTAAAGAATTGAGAAAAAAAAATCACATCAGTACAATAGAATAAAATTCATAAAACATGTTAAAACGTATGTAAAAAGTCAGTCAAGGACTTGGGGGGAGGACTTTATACACTGAGGCACCTGCTTTGTAGAGCAGTAGGAGAATTTGAAGTTGATTCTTTATTGAACTAAGAGCCAGTGGAGTAATTTCAGCATAGAAGTAAGAACTTCAAATGCACATATTTGTGTTAGAACTCTATACTTTGAAAGACTCAAAGTCACCCTCCTGGTTGTTTAGATCATCCTGAGAGTAGAGTGTTACAGCAGTCTAATCTTCTTGATAGGGGTGCATGCCAAGTTTTGCAGAGACAGTCTGAGATATGATTTTTGTGACCTTGGATATTTTCTTGAAGTGGCAAGAACTAGTTCTAGTGACATTAGTGATTATCAAAGCTGAGGTTGGTGTCTAGAATAATTTGAAGGTTTTTCTGCCTTTCTCACCATGTTTCAGACAGTAATGACATGTAAGAGCATATTTTCTGAGACTGTTTGAACCAACCACGAGTACTTCTGTTTAGTCCTTGATTAGCTCTATTAAGACCATCAGAGGAAAAAGCAAAAGTACAATTGTGCATCAGCACCATATGACTGACATGAAATATTATGTGCTTTTATAATACTATCAAACACAAGCTTAAGGAGATGAAAGATGAGTGGAGGCTTGTGGAACCCCAGAGAAAATTCTTCATTCTGATGACTTAAAACTACTAAAGGAAACAAGACAGCTGTCCCTTAAATATGATTAAAAAACAGTTAAGAACCTAGCCTAATAAACCAAAAGATTTGGATTAAAACTTTATGATCAATAGTGTCAAAATAAGCAGTGAATTCTAGAACTTCACTTTGCCAACAGTCACTATTGAGCTATGATTGCATCTGAAACCAGATTGATAAATGTCATAAACATGGTTATGAAAAAGATATTTGTGCAGATATTGGTACATGATTTTTATATTATTTTAGTGAGAAAAACAGGTGGGATATTGGTGCATAGTTATTGTTTGCTTCAGTGAAAGAGTGATTACAGCACAAGCCATGAAAAATATCTGTCTACAGAGAAACACTAATGATATTCACTAGGAGGTTTATGAAACAGTGAAAATATATTTGAAAAGTTTGGTAGGGATAAGATCAAGTGAAAAAGTGATATGCGGCTTTAAATGATGAATAGTGTCTTCTAGATCTAAGGAGTTAACAGGTGAGAATCTCGACAACCTGTTTATGGCCTTGATTTGACATGAAGGTACAAGGAAACTTGAAGGATTAATAGTACACACAAGTAAGATGTTTACAGAGAAGGATAATGTCTTATAGTGACCTGTAGTGACAGTCTGCACGCAGTGTAAGAATCCACTCCCTCCTGGTAGTCCACCACTGGTCTTTCCATCCTTGAAAGGCTCGTCTCAGGATTTGATTATTGTAGTAAGAGCTGTAGCACACATGACAGTTTGACATTAGAGAACGCCTCAGGTGAGATAGTAAAAGTGACAGACTATGGTCATTACTTAAAAAAAAGGCAGATTTTTTTAAAATGCTACCAGCTCTACTCTGTAAGTTATCATGATACCTGGCTTCATGGGGAAGTATTTTACCAAAAGTGTGTAACATCCATATCTTCAGAAACTTTCTTGCCAAGTGCCTGTACATGTTATCAAGGAAAAAAAGCAAAAACAATTACTCTGTTACAACTGATTACTGTATTCACATGAAATACGGTAAACGAAAGATCTCCGTACCTTATTCTCAGTTCCTTAAGTCTTCCACCTCTGTTCCAGGTGTATCCAACTCTGTAAGGAATCTTTCTGGTTTTAACTTTGCGCACCTGTTTTGTTTCACCAGATCTGACCGGCGCTGGTCTCGTTACATTTGTTTTTCTTACGAAATTATTTTGCATTATAATAACCGTTTAGGACGATCGCACCACAACAGACATTGCTTTAGGCATTTTATAATTCAACGCTCTGAAAAAAAGAGCAATGAATTGTAATCAATACGAGATTCGCTTTTCATTTGACGAAGTGCCGCGCGTTTGTTTTCCTTGTCACGTGATCACACATTGGGTTCCGTTGCCGTCGTCAACGGCAACAGACTTTGCCAATGCTCTGTGTATTAAGTTTGGATTGCAGGAGTTGTAACGTTCTACAATGCAACACTTTTAAATATTAATTTCAAGCTGGTTATGTGGTAGTTTTTTTTAAGAAAAAATAACAATTCAATTGTAAAAATGTGAATGTTGGTTTATGGCTTATACCATAGGCTCATACCGGTAGGCATCCTGGTCCTCAGAGTTGAAGGGACTCGCTGCATTAAACCTTGATCGCCCGTGAAGGCGGGGTCTTTGCTTTCTGACAAAACCGCCTCGAGAGCACAGTGGAGAAAAAAATATCTAGCAAACCCTAAGAAAATCAATGGGTGCCCCAAATAATGCCTGTAACATCTTTTAACTTAAATATAAAAAATATCTACACAAGACAAGTTTATTTTGCACCACAATTTTCACAATTGTATATATTACTAGCAACATTATATTTATATATTAAGATGTATATATTTAATACATTGTCACTTAAGCACAATAAACAAAGACTAATTCAATTTTTTCAAAGGCGCGATGGGCACTATATAATCTCTCCAGGACCTTTTTAAAGCGGCGATCGTAGGAAAATTGCTGCTACGACTTAGAAAAAAGAGAAAGAGGAGACAATAATTTGAGATAACACAGTTTCCGTGTGACTTAATTTGTTATTTGGACATGTGTTATTGCGTTAAGTTTTCTCATTATAGTGTGTCTTAACTGAAATTACGGAAACAATTCAACCGGCTTGCAATTTGGTACTCGCTGGGTGGGAATTATCCCCATTTCCCAGCTAGTTAGTTAGCTAGCGAGAGGTGCTAGGCTAGCGAGCTAACTAACGTGAACTGCAGCTGCTCGGCTGTGAGCAGCTCGTATTCCACATATCATTTGAGCTGAGTAAGTTAGTAATTTGTGTATATTTCAGTGTTTGAGTTTTTCAGTGTTTGAGTGCAATTTTTATATTACTATTCTACTCCAGAAGTAAGTGTGAGACGCTACCTCCATTCAGCTAAACCTCCACCAATCTGTGGTTATTGTTAGCGGATATGTTCTCGACCTCAGATAAAATGATTTTCAGAGAAACGTTGTTTAAGAAACATTTTGTATAAGGTGTCTTATTACTGTTCTTCTTTTAACTGTTTCGTTCGCTATCAAGACACTACGGGAAATTGGTCAGTTGTCGGCAGCACATTGTAATTTCATCTAATTGTCAAGTCGCGTCTCTTGCCGGAGGCCTCTGGTTGTTTTCAATTAAGTCGTTAATTGGATAGCAGCATTGCCGAAACTGTGGCCGTGAAGGGTGCTTTCTTTCTTTATAACGTTGCGAGGTAATACGTTCGCTTTTTTTTTTGTCATTGGGTTTCATTTTCTATCTTGTTAAAGTGTCGTGTCAAACTAGTTCAATGCTTTTTCAGTTACTTGCTGTCGCACCCCGGCAGTTGACTGGGGAGCGCTTTTATACACGAGTGGAAAAATTGACCGAACTTGCTGAGTTATGAAGCCTTTGTATTGTAGGGGTTGTTCTTAATGTGGTGTAAGGCTGACTTCAAAAGCGCAACTTTCCTTCTAACAGGAAGATATTTTCTGTCTGCAATCAGTCATGGAGAAAGATGCTCCTGAACAACAGAAGAATGGTGATGCAGCTGTTGGCCAACCCAAGCAGCAGCCATTGGCTACAGCTCCATACAGATACACCAAGGTGATGAGAAATATAATCTTTGGCCATATATACAGTTCATACAAAATTCTTACCTCGTCAGTAATTTGTCTTTATTATACAGGAAGAGCTTCTGGAGATCAAAAAATTGCCCATTTCCAATGAAAGACCTGAATGTCTCTCAGAGAAATATGACAGGTAAGAACATGTATTCTGATTTTTTTTTTTTTTTTTTTTTCCCCTTCCTGCTTCCCATTTTATTATTTTTTTAAAAAGGGAATATCTTCTTTTATATTGAATAAGTAAACAAAGGCAGTCAGACTTTATTTTGTAGGATGGGGGGAAAAATGTGGGTGTCATACTGTTTATGGACAATGTTTGAACCAGCTGGCTTGCATATCAGCTTTGCTTGTCCCTTAGTGCTTCATCTGGCTTTTCTTCAATAAGTCACTTGGGTGCATCTTTTTAGATTGTGGTTTGATCAGTGGCCACACGCAAAAACACATTAGAAGTTAAGATTCCAGTGTAGATGGCACTTTGGCTATTATCCCAATCTATTGCCACCAGTCAGCTTTGATATATGGGAATTTGGAAAGCTTTTTCCTCCTTCCTACAATGCTGTTTGCTTGATTTCTTTGAAAATATCATATGTAAGATTGGTGATTTTTATTGACATTGTCAAATCATCCACCCCTACCTTGTAGTATTTTTCTAATGAACATAAATATGAAATATTACTTGAACATATTTTTTCCCCTCCATTTGACTTCACTTGAATCTTGTTTTCTAAAATTCAGTGATGGTGTCTGGGATCCAGAAAAGTGGCACGCCTCATTGTACCCTGCCTCAGAACGAGGTTCTCCAGTGGAAGGCTTTAAAAAAGACTACATGGATGATAGAGTTCCTTTAAAACGAAGAATCCCAGGTAAATGAGTACAACTAATCACAGAAAAGAGTGCTGTATAATCTGTACTTTAAATCTTGTACAAAGGCTCTGTGCAGGATATCTTATTTCTGAGCAATGAAGGTGAAGGCATTACCTACAAGGAACTTGTTGCTCATAATCACTGAAGATGGAACAGAGTTTTGGGGGAAAAAATTACAATATCAGCTTGGCTTAAGTTGGTTTGTTAATATGATGTGACATAAACTGTTAATGTCTTTCGTGAAATATCTTAAACAAACCTGTCCTCTGAATTTATTCAGATCCCCGTGAGCGTTTAAAGGAGGATGACTTGGATGTCATACTCAGTCCACAGCGGCGAAGTTTTGGAGGTGGATGTCAAGGCAATGCTCTGCCTGCATCTCACATTCGTCGACCCATCAGCCCCCTGGAAAATAAGGAAAATGAGAGTCTCCGTCTAGGAAGAGCTGGCAAAATTGGAAGTGGACGTATTATTGCTGCTCGTGTTTTTGAGAGAGAAGCCCGTTCAGAGAAGGAGCGAGAACGTGAGAGAGACTTTAAGGATAAAAGATTCAGGGTTGGTGTCCTTTTGAGCTTATTCAGACTAAATTGCATTTCCTGTGTTGTGGTGTGTGTGTGGGTTTTTTGTTTTTGTTTTTTTTTTAAGTAAAAACACATCTATCCAACAATCCACCTGCCACTGCTTTTCCACCTGGTGACTCAGAACAGTTACCGAGCAATACTGTGCAACTTCCTGAGCTGGGTTTTAGAGCAACAGAGATGAATTGGGATTCTGCTCATAAATACATGCTACTTGTCACATTAGCTTATTTTGCGAAGGTTTCCCTTTTGTTAATGACACCCTCTACATTTAATGGTTTGCTTGGTGGATGGAAAAATGTCAGTAGTGGCGAATGGCATTTCTCAGTTTGCCAGAGTTTTTAGATGAGTAAAGGCTAATTGTAGGGTTGGAGACGAGTGGGGATGGGTTGGGAAATGAAGTACATGTATTCAGAAATGTGTAGTTTTGCAGTAATTCAAGGGAAGTGCTGGAAAGGCTTTAAACATGCTTTGAGGTTAAAAATAACCTCAAAGTATACAAAGGCTGTTCTTGCAGTGAATTTGTCTTTACATCCAGTACCTCTTAGAATAGTTTACTTCAAGCAACATCTTGCTTTTTTTAAGTTTAACATTGGTTTTCCTTAGTAATTGTTTTGTTTAATCCAAGTGTTAAGATAATTCAGAACTTTGGTTTAATTTTTCATTTCCAGTGACAGTTTTTATGAATTGATTTGCAGAGAGATTTCACTGACAAACGGGTATTTAGTGAAAGAAGAAGAAATGACTCGTATGCAGAAGAGGAACCAGAGTGGTTCTCAGCTGGTCCCACTAGCCAGTCTGAGACAATTGAGCTGACTGGATTTGATGACAGAATCCTGGAGGATGATAAACGCAAAAACAAACGATCAAGGAAGCGGACAGATGCTGTGAAAGAAGGTGTGTGTGGTGGTTTTTGTTTTTGTTTTTGTTTTTCCCCCAAATGAAAAGCTAAGTTATACAGTGTGTGCCATTTGGCAAATATACCTTATGACTGTTTAACATTGTGTGTACAAAATTAGTAAATGCATGTTTTTGTGTTCTCAGCTGTGGAATGTAATGGTGGATTAGCTGAGGAGCAAGATGTTGGTTTGCAGTCTACAGCAGACCAGGAAGTTCCCCACCCTGATGTTTTACCAGAGCAGCCAACTGGAGACTTTGACTTCAATGAATTCTTCAACCTAGAGAAAACTATGCCAGGACTGGCCTCTGTAAGTACTGGTGGGCACGTGGTGATTTTAATTTTTTTCTTTAATGAGGTGTTTGACTATCACAGAATGGGTGTCATTAATTTATTGCACTATCTCTTTGTGTTTTCTGTCAGTCTTGTAATCAGTTGAGGTTTTTTTTTTTTTTTTTTGTAAATCATGTTCACATGTTCAGGCCACATAAACCAATTAAAAACAAGTTTTATTAAAATGAAACTTAATTTTTGGTTTTTAGGTGTACATATACTTTGTGCCAGCACAAGACTACTGCACTGGCTTCATCTCACTTGCATTGATTGCATGTCACTGTGATATTTTGTTCTGTGGGCTCATGCATGAGGTTAAGGGGAAGTTGAAGAGGTGTCGGATATCCAAATTTATGCCCATCATACCTGGATTAGAGCTTGATGATTGCTTGATACTTGGAGAGCTTAATAAACCAGGCTTCAGTCTAAAGCTGGCTTGTGGTAATGAATCAAATCAATGACAACCCATTGTGTTTTCGGTAACACAGCTTGCAAATTTTGTGCTTTGATGGAAATCGCTCTAAAAGTAAGTGTCACATTTTGCTCTTGCACCCATTGTTCTGCAGGTTACTTCTATTCCTTTTTTTTCCTCTTTATTTTTGTCTGCCTCACAGGCTTCTGTTTCTGTCTTCCAGATGATAGAGGATGTCTTGGGAGAGGGCCCTGTTTCAGCTAGCCGCTTCAGTCAGTGGTTCTCCAGTAACATGAGCCCGTCAGGCAGTCAGTCCAGCAGTTTAAGATCCACTCCTCATGAGGAGCTGGAAAAACTTGCAGGTAAGCAATTCAGATTTTGTAGGTGATCTCCCTTATACAGTCTCATCTCAAGCATTTCAGTCTTGTAAAAATACAAATTCATGGGTTCGTTCCATAAATTGGATTGCTTACTGTACTTAACCGTTATCCTAAACTGTACCTGAAGTTTGTGATCTCAGATCAGAATATTGAGGAGCATTGAGTTAAAATGTCTACATTAATTGTTCTAAATCTTACAAATGCATGTAATTTTAACTTGGACCATTATTCTTCTTTTGAAGTGTTTGAGCCACGCTGCACATCACCCAGTCTGGGCCCGGCCTCATACTTCACACCTATTCAGTCATCTGAGTGCAAGGAGAAAGTGGACATCTTGGAACTGCTGCACAAGGCTAAAATAGACCTGAAGCCCCTTCTGTCCACACTGTCTGTCAACAAAGCTAGGCTACGGGAAAGCAGTGAGTCCTAGACCAGAAAAATGTTTCCACAGTTGCATTGGATGTGTTTTTTAAATTCAAGATGCTAGTCATAACTCTATATGACACTCATTTTCTAAGATTCCATGTGTAATCACCTCACCTATAGTCATATCCCAAAAGCACCACGTTTGTCAAGGAGCTTTCAAATGGGACTTGCATGTCTCATGGAAGGGTATTCATTTTGATTCCAAAGACTTTGATCCCCAAACGGAAGTTAATTACTATGCATAAAATCCTAAAATTGATCCAGCTGGCAATGAGGTTACATTAGAGATGAGGGTTTGTGATCAGTGCAGGCAGGAGAAGCTGCCTTTTTTTTTTTTTTTTTTTTTTTTTTAAAAAGGGCTGTCATGATTAGATAACTAGGATCAACACTATTCATGTATTGCTGGGCAAGATTAAGTAGGTTACTTTGTTTAATTTGGAGAGGCATAACTTTAGATCTACTGACCTATGTAACTTAAAATCTAGTGCTTCACAGCAAGCAGTGTATCTAGATATCATACTGTAAAAATCACCTTTCCACTAGCACTACCTGTGAAGATGGGATTCTGATAGACACCTAGCACCAGATTTAAAGTTCTAACTTTGCATCTGATACTCCGTAGTTCCATAATCTGAGGTAAACTCTTAACACAAGTGGCGATTTTAAGTTAAGCTTATCAGATGGAAAAGTTGTTTTTCTACTTAATGACTGCAATTAAAGGACCAACATTCACAGAGTAGAAAGCATTGTTGCTTTAATTTTGTCGATTTCTCCTTTGAATCAATGTAGGCTTCTTTATTCATCTTCTGTATGTTAAATTGACAGCTTAACCCAAAGCCATTTAATTTTGTTTTTGGAAATGGAGTGTCCATTCCCACAATTCAAGATCATTCAGTGTTTTCCTGCAGAGTACAAAAATTTGTCAGGGTTCAGTCCCTGTACAATGCCAAGGACTGATACTCAGCCATTGGCTCATCTGTATTCCAGGGGCAGGTCTTGCTATGGACCAGTTGTTGTAAACTAGCTAAAAATTGGTGGGAAGGATGTAGTCAAATTTGTTCATTCTCAAATTAATTTTGTCATAAATTGTGGATTTATTACAAGGATAGACTATTTAATTCACTATGTACAGCAGCACAGAAGGCTTTCATGTTAAACTTTCAGTTTAATTTGAATATTTGCTTTTCAAGAAGAGTCATCTAGCTGTTGTGGCCTTCTGTCCTTGATATCAAAGCAACTTTGGACTCCCATTTTGGTCAACTTTGGAGCAACTGTATATTGCTCATGGTACTGTCAAACATCAACAACAATTGGCTCTCAGATCTACAGTGGACTAGCCTAGAAATCTAGACATAGCAAATTTAAGTTTGCGTAGCAGGTACGTCTGTTTATCTTTTTATTGGAGCTCATTAACGATTCCCAAAAGTCACGGAGAGCCAGTCAAATCTGTTTCTCTTGGGAGAGTCTCTAGGTAGGCTTAACATGATAAAGACAAAGCAGTGATGCCATGTGGATGGTAAGTGGCTACAGCTAAGAATTGATAGCTATTTGAATAGACTTTGGCATTGAAGTTAAAGATTGAGACTTAGAAAACCATATACCTTTTTACAAGGTAGCTGCTGTTTCTCAATAGGCAACAGCAAAATTTTAATATACTGTTCAACACAACATATCTTCAGTTAACTGGTTTTAGGCACTCTGAATATGTAGCCCCATCGCTCTGATTGGTCCTGGCTCTAGCAAAGGCAGTTTGAAAAGCAGCTGCTGATACCGGGAGACTGTAAAGATTTTCAAACCCTACATATTTCTAGATGTGGGGGCTAGCCTTGTTGGACTATAAGGGGGGAAAAAATCCTTTTGTTCTGCTTTAACATCTCAATTTTGAGCATTGCAGTATGCTTTATATTTATTGTGTGTGTGTGGTTTTTTTTTTTTCTCCTCTCTCTAGCTAATTCAGGGGTAGTGCTCTCACTGGAAGAAGTGGAGGGAGAGATGAAAGGAATGAAACTTGGTCCAGAAGCATATGTGCAAAAGGTGTCTCCTCCACAAAGAGGAAATAGTACCCCCTTTATGGCTGAGCATTTGGAGGAGGCTTTAACTGGTGGCTCTAGCAGCCGACCACACTCGCGTGACACAGACATGTCAGCCTTTAACAAACTGGTCAGCAGCATGAAGGCAAGTGGAACTCTGCCAACTCACCCCAAACCCAATACAAACAATGTAAGTATTTTTGTGACCGTCTTTTCTGTTGCCCCAGATGTCCACTGGATAAACACTTTGCATGTTGTTGTGGAGTCAAATCTGGCCCTGTGATGCTACATCCAATCTTTTTAACTAAAACCAGATAACTTTTTTTTTTTTTTTTTTAAGTAAATGAAATATGATGGGCATAAATTTGTATTTTTGAGGTTTATTTTTGAATAGATGCTTTAATGTCTGAAATGGTCCTTTTGTGCAAGTTGGTGCAAAAAAAATTAAATTGACTTGGGAACCATGAAAATGGTTGTTGGATGAAGGATCATTGGGAATCTTGCATTAGCAACTTGCATGAGGGACACTGACTTGAACTCACATGTACATACCCATCTCGGTAAGCTTGCTGTGTTGCAGTTTAGGAGGGTTTGAGATACATTATAGTTCCTACAATGCCAAAGTTTATTTTCATATATTAAAAAAGTCTACATAAATGTGTTAAAATGGATGAGAAGTTAGCCTCCTGACTATACAATACAGAAATGCCTACTGTGGTGAGTTTTGGTGATTTTTAACAGTTTAAAGCAATTGGATCAATTTTTTTTTTTTTCCTCCCCCTTTCTTTTTCTGCATATAAAGCAGCAACCTTCAGACCAGGGTGTGGTAACATTGCCTGATACTCAGCAGCAGAAAAACATATTCCAGGTTTGTATGTTGACTGTTCTCTCTCATAAATTCTCATGTTTAGGATTACCTTGATATGTAATGATTTGTTCTTTTATTACCTTTTTTTTTTTTTTTTTTCTCTCCCCCCATCTCTCAACAGATGCTAGGGTAACGTAAAGCTCAGTGGTGCTGCAGGAAGTGAACTGTTTGCATGACACTGATCTTTTGTTATCAAGTTGATGCCAGAGTTGATTTTAAAAACTAAGACCAAATGGTAGATATTCTAAGGTTATTTTAGCTTTGTCTGTATTTTCACATGACATTCTTAATTTAAAAAAAAAAAAATCTAATTATTGCATTAGTCCAACTGAAGTTGTAGCTTCTAAAATTCATCTGAAAGTCCAACTGAAAAGTTTGGTTTAGTTTAATTTCAGTGAGACTAACACACTGATAATGCAGTGAAGTTGAGCCAATTCTTGCATGTAAACATTGACCATGCGTTAGATGAAGCTGAAAGTGTACAGGTTGTACAGAGTTCCATGTCGGTCCAATTCCCTGTTGCCCCCCCAGCTAAACCAATACTCCAAAGTTTTATCCGTTTCGGTTTGTGGTTTAATGGCTCAAACAGAAAAGGTGACTGCTAAAGAGCCAAAAGTGGTCACTGTCACTCAAAGTTCATGGCAGTGTGGCATCTTTGGCCTGTAAATTGATTTGCTTTTTACATGCATGCATATATGGGAACAAAAGAAAGCATTCCTATTTAATGGCATACGCTGCATATAAATCTACTTCAGGAATATATTGGAGTGTAGCTTGATGCAGTAGGTAAATGTTTACTGGAAACTAGGAGAGAACTTCTGCTAGGCAACAGTTTGACTTTGTAATTACATGTGATTTTGTTTGGAAAATTTTTAAATGTCATTTCCCTTTTCCTCCTGTAGGATCTTTTGGGACGCTGTAGTGACACTCCAGCACACATAAGCAGTCTGTTGGGCCCCTCTGAAGCTCCAATAACTGCTGCCCCTCTACATGACTTACTACATAAGGGCCCTTCACCCCCTCTCTTCTCACAGAGGGCACCCTCCCCTGACTACTTCAGTAGCAGGTTGCCACCTTCAGCAGGTGAGCTAAATGGAAAATAATGTACAACTTAACATGAATGTTGTATGCATAGTCTTTTATTTATTTAACAATATTTTACCCAATGATTTCACAGTTGGACTCCGAGGAATTCTAGAAGTTGATTTTAAAAAATGATCTGAGATGTTTATGTTGAGAAAATGGACTGAAGTTTGGATCATTTTTCTTCCTGTGACTCCAGGGTTTCCTATTGGTCCTCAGGCTATGCTGCCAGAACAGTTTTCTGAGGTACGCAGGTCTGTCAGCCCTGCACAGCAACAGGTAACTTGCTGTACCAGTCTATAATATGCAGGTTACTCTGTTGGTAATCTAATAAATGGTATTGCTTGTTATTAAATCACAAAATAAGCAAATTATTTATAGTTGTCACAGCTCACACTTTGTCCCTGCCATGCCGGAGTAGGTTGGATGAGGCAACCCTAACAAGAGCGTAAAGGCAGCCCTTTGACTTCTAAGTTTGGGGAGAACTGTGCAATGTCGGTTTTTGTTCTGCCCAAGCCAAAGGCGTTGCTTTTGTACAGTTCCCTACAATCTCCTGTGGCTTGTTTAAACGTTGTGCTTCTGATGTAAAAGCCAAAGGATTTCAGAATTTGTAAAACCATGTGTAAAATACTTCTCAACAATGGAATTCATCTTAAATGACCTGGACATAGGCACATAGACTATTTGTCTCATAACGAGACAGTATCTCACTCTAATGAATTCCTCTTTCTTTCTCCCCAGATGAATGTGCTGTCTTTACCTGTAAATCACGCTGACCTAGAAGCACTGGCTTTCCAGCAGGACCTTGCTCTACATGCCCACCACTCTTTTCAGTCAGGCTACACCAAGCAGCCACAGGACAGGAGTTTTCGAAATAGGTCTGTATTTTGTTCGTGTAGACTGGAATGCCATCTTTGTATTTGTGGTTGGTTAATTGAATCCAATTCCTCCTGACTGATAAATGAGATTTGTTAGAAAGCAACTTGTTTCTGTGTTCAACAGACCACAGCGTGTCAATCGGTCCCCAGGACCCCAGCCTGCTGGGAGAAACTCACCAGGAAATGCTGTTACCAGCATGGTGAGTTAAAAACTCTATTGGCCTTTATTTTTTGTTTTGTTTTTGTCCTTTTCTTTCTTTTTCCCATGTATGTACCTTGTAGACTTGCTTTTGACTAATTGACTAATTTTGTCCAATGGCAGTTGTCTCCATTGTTTACACCCACATCTGTAATACGCAAGATGTATGCAACAAAAGAGAAGGGCAAAGATGAACCAAGTCGTTCTGAGACAAAAGAGGAGGCAACAGCACACTCACAAGATGGTAAAGTATTTTTAATCAATCTACATGAGTAACCTCAAGGCCAGTGAAACATGACTGCAATGCTGAAATGTGGCTTTTTTTTTTTTTTTTTTGATTACAGGCAGCACCTCTCCAAATCTATTCCATGAAGAGATGGATGGAAATTTTGCCCAGTCAGGAGGAGTAAAGGCCAATTTGCACACTTTGCAAAGCAAGGATCAAGAGCGTCTCAGGCCTGGGTCCACTGGACACCATACACCCACCATGGTATCACCAGGTCCATCTTCATCTTTTCCTCGTCCCGTCTACCCAGTCCCACTGATATCCCATGTGCCCATGATGCGGGCACCTCCTCAACTCCATCCCAGTGTGGTTCAGCGAATGCTGGCACAAGGGATCCAGCCTCAACAAATTGGGCCTGCTCTTATGCAAGCAGGTTGGAACTAATTGCTTTACTTTTCTCCTCCCATACTTGGACGTTTTGTGTGTATAATGCTGAAACTTTTATTTAGGTTGATGAACTCTGAACTCGATAATATAGTGTGTGTGTGTTTTTTTCTGCCTCTTAATATTATAAGGTATATTTCCACCACATGTTGACCTTGCACAACTTCAAAGCTTGCCTCCTACCCTGCTTGGACAACCCCTCTACCCTTTAAGTGCAACAGGGCATCCACTTCTACCTCCCCGAGCCAATACTCAGATGCAGTTGGCAGTTATGCAGCAGCAAAGACCTAGTAAGTGAATGTTACTATAATCTGTACATAGAATGAAGTATTCTGTAATTTTGAGTTTTCACACTCCAGGGCCAGCTCATGTATCAGCTCACCCTCTACTCCTCCCTTTCAGTACATCCTGCCGTCCCAGGCACTCAGTCACAGAACCAAGGCTCACACCGGACAAATGGCTCCCAGCGGCACAGGGGGAGCCCCCCTCTAGGCCTCTCCAAGTGGTTTGGATCAGATGTGCTGGAGCAGCCACTCCCTTCCATGCCAGCCAAAGTCATCAGTGTAGATGAATTGGAGTTTCGGCCATAAGAAAGTAATAGCTGTGGTGTAAAGTGAGACTTTTTTTTTTTTTTTTCTCCCCTCCCTCCCCATTTCTTCTGTTCATTTTCACCTCCTGTTTGCCATGAAAATGTGAACTTTAATTTTGAAAGACTTGAGATGGTGGACAGGACATTCTATCCAGTTCTTTTTTTTTTTTCTTTCTTTTTTGTATTAGATGGTAAATAATGTATAGACCCAAATGTACAGACAATGAAAGAATCTTATTCTGTGTAAATAGCCTGCTTTTTTTTTTTTTTTCCTCCCCCCCTTCTCCTCCCCCTTTCCCTATCCCCATCTCCTTTCCTGGAAAGGGGAAACTGTCCAAAGTAAAATGACACAAGGTCACCAGGAGCTGGGAGCATACTTTGAGCCCACTTTAACACACCCCCAATACTGAAAATTGGCCACTGTTGGTGAAAATTCTAGGTTGATGTGAATTTTGCATTACCAGTGTGCCCCCTGTCCCCCCTTTTCGTTCCCCCCTTGTGTTTCCTTTTTTTTTTTTTTTTCCTTAGAGGTTGAGCCTAACAAGAGGAGCCTGGGGTGCAGTAAGATGGTTGTGCCTTTTTTTTTCTTTTTTTTTTTCCTTCCTTTCTTTTTCTTGTTTGCCCCTCCCCCCCAAAAAAACTGTATTCTCAATGTATCACTAAGGGGGGCAGCACTGCTCACATTCAGTTTTGAGGGTGGTTGGGATTGTGTGCTATTAAGTTATAAAAAGCACAGAAATAAATAAATTGATTAAAAAAAAAACTTGGGTTTTATTCTGTATTCATCATTTGTTACCCTGTTGACCAGCTCTCAGTGGAGATGTCCTTGAACATACTGCTCACAAAACATCAGAAAGGTATTTGAAATTTTTACCAATATATAGTTCATAACTTCTTAAATTGCCATCAACAGTCACTGGAAACCAAAATTCTTGGTAATCAGATTTGCAGCTCTTAAGTTTAACTGACTTGACTTTGCACTCTGAAAAATGTCTGAGAGAAATGGTTTTTTAAATTAAAAAAAAAAAAAAAAACCCAAAACAATAAATAGCAATGTTCAGAACTCTCTTATGGAGGTGTGATACAACAGACCATTCTGTGAGGTGGTCATGTACATTTTCAACCTGAGCCCCAGTCTGAAGAAGGTCCTTGTCCTGTGGAAGACCTCCTGTTTGGTTTCAGTTCACAAGACTCCATGTTCCAGGGGCCAAACCACTACAGCCCTGTCGCATTGACCTTCCACTTGAAGACTATTGAGAGATGGATCTTGAAACACCGCCACTCTGGTCTGCTGCAGTTTGTCTACAGGCCAAACATCAGGGTGGATGATGCCATCATCTACCTGCTACACCAGGCCCTGATGCACCTGGAGACTACTGAAAGTGCTGTGAGAGTCATGTTTGACATCTTGACCGCTTCCAAGACCATTCAGCCAACAATTCTACGTGGGAAGCAGAAGGGAGCAGGTGTGGATGGACAGCTGGAACCATAGATTACCTCAGCAACAAGCTGCGGTACGTGAGGCTGTTGAGCTCAGGCAGGGACAGAAAGACTAAACAAGCTGGTCAGGATGGCCATCTCTGTCCTGGGCTGCCCACTGGGCGCTGGAGGAGGTGGGTGAGAGGAGGATGTTAACCAAGCAGACAACCATCATGGACAATCTCATCCGCTGCATCAGCCAGTGGAGGTTCTAAGTAGCTCTTTCAGCGGCAGACTCATCCACCCTCAGTGTAGGGAGGAGTGCTACCACAGACCATTCATCCCCACTGCTGTTAGACTGTACAACTCAACAGTTTAGTTGTATCCTGGACTTATTTCATTTTTTTTCTTCTTTTTCCTCATGTCACTTCAGATAACTTCACAAACCCCCACACAGTTATGTATATAAGCCATATATCTTTTTGTATACATGTATATATTACATTTTTGTATTTGATTCTTTGCACTTTTTATTGTTTTTGAGCTGCTATGGCCAGTGAATTTCCCTGTTGTGGGATCAATAAAGTTTAATCTAACCTAATATATGTGCATGCATGGCATTAGGATAGATTAAAAGGTCTGAGTACTTGGATAAGACAAGATTTAATAGGGTACCTCCAACTTTAAAAATGATCATCTTTAGTGACATTTCTTAACTCTGGTATTACTATTGTGGTCTTAAGCTTAATATGCTTTAAATTCAGCAGTGACCAGGTTCTAGCTGAGTAGAAGGACTGGAGTACATTCAATTTAATTGAACTTGACGTTACACGGTTTTGGCTGTTGTTCAGCTGTGGTGTGGAATGGGTTAACTTTTGATATTCTGTCTATTGGCGAGGAGAAAAAACGACTAATTCATAGGTTTTCCCTATAAAATTATAAAGAATTAACAATATGGTTCAACCTCTTCAGAGAAAATGTAAACCTAATTTCCAAAATACAAGTTATTTTAATTATTTCAACAAACTGTGATTGTGGGATTTTTTTTTTTTTTGCATGATTTTTATTGTAATAACTTTCCATTTAATAGTTCAATTTCTTTGAAAGGGAACCAGATCGTATCTAAATCAACGTTTACATTGTGCTTTGAAAAGTGTTTTTGAACGCGTTTTGGTTGAAATCGTGAGTTACGCGTGCAGAGAAAAGGGGTTTTCGGTTGGTTGGGGGAGGGGCTTTAACAGACAGGAAGAGAAACCTGCGCGTTAACGTTTAGGTCTTTAAAAAAAACAGAAAAAAAACCCAAGACCCCTGCGGCACTTGTATAACTCTTCGAAGTGGACGTAATAAAAACCACGGCATAGTAACACGAAATATGTATTTGCTGTCAAATTGAGAAACTATTTATTTTTAACAAAACAAGAGCGACCCCCACCTCCAAGACAGGGGGGGTCAAAGTTCACAGGAAGCTGGGGGGCTGCCATTTTTCCCCAGCTACTGCTAATGTTTAACGGTAGATGCTAAAACGACGGGAGGGGCAGCTGGTTTGGGGTTTTGTAGCTAGCAGGATTTCAGTTGATCGAAGTCGTTGCGAATACTCTAATTTCTCCCACAGTTGTCGCTAACAACCATTTTTATTTGATGAATTCGGCATGGAGAAAGTAGCAGAGCCGTCTTGGACTTCTTCGTACACCTACCAGGTGAGCAAGCACAGTGCGGAGATGCTACACAACCTCAACATTCAGAGGAAAGATGGAGGCAGGTTCTGCGACGTGATCTTACGCGTCGGAGAGGAGAGCTTCCCCGCTCACAAAGCGGTGTTAGCCGCGTGCAGCGAGTATTTCGAGTCGGTGTTCAGCCGTCAAACGGAGGGCGACGGTGACGCCAAGGAGCTGGAGATGCACACAATCAGCCCGAAAGTTTTTAAAGACATCTTGGACTTCGCGTACACCTCCAGGATCGTGGTTCGACTGGAGTGCTTTCCGGAGTTGATGACAGCTGCTAAGTTTCTGCTGATGCGTTCGGTTATTGAGATATGTCAGGAGGTGATCAAACAGTCCAATGTACAAATCCTCGTCCCGACCTCCCGGGGAGGAGACGCCAGCCTCTTCCAGGCCACGGGGGCCACGGAGCTGGGTTTCCCGGTAGCTCAACAGGATCTTTTAAACGGAACGGGTGTGTTATTAAACGGTCAGAGCTTGACAAACAATACACAGATGCATGTGAATGAGGATGAAAACGCAACCGCCGTGTTGTTGGATGACGGTGGCGCATCGTCGCTGGAGACCGTAGAAGGACTTTCTGCCTCCCCATCAGCGGAAATAACGGGGAACACGTTCCATCACGACGCTGGCTCCCCGGGATCCAAGAGGGGACGTGGGAGGCCAAAGAAAGCTGGTGGAATAGTGGAGGCCAACCACTTTAATCACATCAATCAGAGAGACAACGAGCTGTTTCCTTGCGGGACCTGCGGTAAAGCTTTCACGGAGGCTTCACGCTTGAAGAACCACGAAGCGCAACATGGAGCCTCCACGGGAGGTATGAACAGCATCAGTGACAGCTTGTCTGCACCCGGCGGTTTGTCCTTACTGTCCCAGTCCGGTCTCCTGGAAAACGGAGTACAGCTACCCGGAGGCCTGTCGCTAGACAACGGCCGCAAACGGGAGAGGACCAGGCGGCATGTCGGCTGTGACATATGTGGGAAGGTTTTCCGGGACGTGTACCACCTGAACAGACACAAGCTTTCCCACTCTGGTGAGAAGCCATACGCATGTCCCGTGTGCGGACTACGGTTCAAACGCAAGGACAGGATGTCGTACCACGTACGGTCCCACGACGGCTCAGTTGGCAAACCATACGTGTGCCAAAGCTGTGGTAAAGGGTTTTCAAGGTGAGTTGGACCCCAAGTCTCCTTGTGTTGTATTTTGGAAATGAAAAGCAGTGTTGTCACTAGGTTTGTTTCTGGGGAGTTAAAATTCCAAACCACTCATTGTCCAGAAGTATTACTATTATCACTGTTATTTATCATGATTCATTGTAGATGCAGCAGTCTGTTTGCATATAAGATGTAGTTCCAAGAGGGAAGTTGCAGCAGGTATCAACTTTTGATATCTAGTTTTTCCTCTTCTGAAACGAACAAAACAGTTTTGGAGATGAACAGATATGAAATTTGCATAACCAACAGTGTGGAAGGGAATGGGTGTAGTACAGTTGAGTCATAGCATTGAGATGTGAGGGTGGGAGGTCTCCATATCTAGAAGGGGGGTGTCATGGTCCTGATTCTTTAATCTCAACAATACTTCAACTTGCTGAGAAACTTTTTGTCACCAGTGTAATTTGCTGTTACCCATTTGCTGTAACTGCAAACGAAACAAACTCAGCTTACTCTCAGACCCTTTTTCTAGCTTTGTATCTCCACCTACTGGCTTGGATGCTTAAAAAGAGTCACTCGATAAATAATGGTGTGTTTATAATGCTAAGGTCAAGAAATAAACAGTTTTTCATATTTCTTTTGCAGGAAGCTTCATGAGAATTCCCCCCACCCTCACCTCCAAAAAAATACATATAGTTTAATTTAGATGCTTTATTCTCACCACCCATATGTGGTGTATGCTAGCTGATAATTGAAAAGTTTCATCCCTAATGTAATGTAATACTTTAGTTGTTTTTTACAATAATAACTCAGAATATCTGCTATGGAAAGCATCTGTTTTGAATAATTTCGCTAGCACCTAAAATAGGGCTTTTGCCCTATTAAGCTCTAAGGCACTTTCTAGACATAGTGATTCTTATATTTATATTCTGTGTTTTTGACTTTCTCTTTCACTACTTTTTGTGAGCTGTTAGATCATTTGAGTAGCTTCAGATATTAAAATATGCCTTATTTGTGCTTGAAATAAAAAGATAATTTAATCCCTTTACCCAAGTTTGAAATTATGCGTTGCAGTTACAGACTGTTTGTTTTTGTGATCATATGACCCTTATCAGTTATAAATATAGTTTAACCTGCAGGATTCTGTGCTTTATTTCACACTCACTGTGAAGTGTATGAATAATAAAGTATACTGTGGTAAGAAATGGTAATTAGATGCAGGCAACATTTCAGAGGAAGGGTCAGGACATATTCATGTTGTCAATGGTATTTTGTTCATACAAATAACCAAGGAACATCAATGTAGTTATTGCCTGATCAGCACTGTTGTTTTATGTTTGATATATTTTTGCACACTTTTTTTTTCTTTCCAGACCAGACCACTTGAATGGACACATAAAACAAGTACACACCACAGAGAGACCCCACAAGTGCCAGGTAACATTTTAGCCTCTTTTAACACTTTCAGATAGCATCCACGATGGCCCCAAAAAATCTTTAAAAGAACATTTGTAATGCTGTTGTTGCTTTTTTTTTTTGTAAATTTGTGGGTGACCTTTTTTCAAAAGCTGACCCAACTTCCTGAGACATTACTTAAAATTATGTGACACTTTTTAGTCAAAAGACCACAAGGATATAGAACAAAGCGCACTATTTTAACCATGTCAATGCACCTCTGTTCATTGCAGCTGGTTTTAGGGTTTAGAGTGAGACGCCCATCTCTGACTCTCTTTTTCTACTGACATACAGCAAATGTAGCTGATATGTTGAGATAAACACAGGGAAGCTGAAAAATTCTGCTTGCATAGGGGGTCTGTGATGTCACAATACTTTGAATATTTCACAGAATTAGATATTGTTAAACAGAGGTGACATTCGAAAAAAGAGACAAGATTGTGACTTGTCTGACTGTATCATATGTAAGTTACTTCTGACAACCAAATTTATACTCTCAAGCACAGAAAAAGTATTTTTGTCATATGTCCCCTTTAAAATTCATGGCTGACGATGGTTTTAAGCTAAAATATGTGAAAGAATATTTGTTGTTTATTCCTGTATTACAGATTTGCAATGCCTCTTTTGCTACAAGAGATCGCCTCCGATCTCACCTTGCATGCCATGAGGACAAAATCCCCTGCAAAGTTTGTGGCAAGTTCCTGCGAGCTGCCTACATGACGGATCACCTAAAAAAGCACAGCGAAGGAACTCACAACTACTGTGGTATTTGCAATAAAGGTGAAGTGTTTTCACACAGTCACAATCTCATCTAAGTCACTTGTGCCCCATATCCTGCTTCAGTGGCTGCTGAAGTTGTAGAGAGAATTAAAGTGAGGTGACTGTTAACATTTGGAAGGCTTTCGTTTCAACATTTTCCTATCGGCTCTGTGCTTCTTGAGTAAGTAGCATGGGTCTTGAGCTGTGGTTGGAATACCATTGTTAAAATGTATTTTTTGTGAAAATCACATCACAGAGTATATCATTCTTAAATATGACCGTCATCAAGGAAGGCTGTCAAGATTTTTTAACTTCTGCTGACTTGTGGTGCTGAAGTGAAGCAGATATTGCAATACAATGTGTCAGTTACTCAGATACCTTTCAGTATTTGTAATAGAAATATATCTAACTTGTCTCCAACTACACCTTGCCAAGTTTAATTGCATGACACAAATGCAAAATTAGGCATGAGGTGCTACTACCACATGACATCACATTGTGTTGCAGGAAAAGTGTTTAGCTAGTTGGAATGAGAGGTTGTACAGATTTGATGTACACTTTTTTTAAAAATTGGTTCCAGAGATTGTTTAGCTTTTAAGTTGGAGCTAAAACCAATACCGAATTTAATAAATGCTGTGTGTATAATGAAAATAGGGCTTTACCTTGTGGTGTAGCTCATGCTTCTAGATGCAACAAATTCTTCACTTTACAGCTTTGGTCTCGTACATTATGAGAATGTGCACAAGATGTCTCATTGTCTGATTAAGCGTTATTGGTTTGATGTTTATTTCATGGTGATAATAGAGGGAACAAAAGGGATGAAAAATCAGTGCAATGTGGCTATATTTTTGTTGGAGATGTTATCCTTTTACATGTGGTCCAGATGGTCTGATGCCTTGTCACTCAGATGAAACATGGAGAAGAAAGCCCTTTTCATCCATAGCTTGTATCACACCAGTAATCTATCATAGTTAGCTGGCAGCATTTGTGTGTTCTGGAGGTGTGACTCTTAGGGATGCATGATCTTAAAATTTTAGGTCAAAACAAATAACTGGTAATTAACTGCTTCTGCATGACCAATATCAATAACCAATCAGTTCATATTTTTATATATGTATAAGTACATATACTGCAGTCTGTGCACTCAAGAGAATAAAAACATTTTGAGTGCAGTGATGGAAAAATTAATATTTTAGTAGCTCTGGCCTAACTATTTGAGCAAATGACAGTTTGAGATCTTTCTATGAACACATTTTTTGTGTGAGAAAGTCACCACAACTTTTGAATATATTTAGGGTGTGTCATATAAAACACATAGTCAAGTGGTTGTATAACCACGGCAAACTTTTGTTTCAAAGTAAATTTACGTGCAGCAAGTATATTCCACTTTACAAACTTTAAACTTAAGGCCTGTGGGTTAAAAAAAATGCATCAGTCATAATCCAAACATTTTACATATAAATTCAGCATATCAAGAGCACTGATATGCCAAATTGATTAAAACAAAAAGTGCATTAAACAAAAAAAGGGTTTAATGGAATTATGAGTGGTTTATGTGCAAATGATGAAATTCATATTAATAATACTCATTATCACTGAGTGCTATGAATTGTAAAATTCTTTGTTGTTTATGGCCTAAGCATGTTTCTATACATTTTTCTTAATTTTAAAACGTCTTAACAGGAGCATCAGTGCTCCATGTTATTGTTTTTAGCCTTAGTCCTGTGTCTTTCTTTTTTTTTTTTTTTTTTCTTTTTTCGTTTTTCTTTTTTTTCTCTTTACAGCTTTGCTGCAGTGACAGCTTTTCAGGTGAGATAAGACTGGTTGAACATAAGCAGAATGGCGTGTTGGCTCTAGTGTTACGCTGTTAGAGCTCATTTCCAGTCAGGCAGATGTGGGGCAGTGCTTGGGTCCTGCCAGTACATCACAGCAGACGACGTGATGAGCAAGATACAGTATGTTTTTGGAAAGGTGCTACCCACAATCAGGCAGTTTCATTCATTTACCAGAGCTGTTTATCAGCCTGAAAAATGTAGTTTTCTTGCTATATTTACCAACAGATATCATGCACCCCTAGGAGGCGTGGTTTTTGATATATACTTTCAAAATTCATTTCACTTTTGTAAATGTTCCAAGCATCATAAACTTCACCTTTAAATCCGTTATGATTGTGTGGTGGAAACTCCTTCGCAGAGTCAGTGGACTTGTGATAAGACCTGTACCTGATTTTATTAAATACTTCAGAGCATTTCTCTAAGAAAGGTTTATTGGACAATACCATTTGAAGCAAGATTATTGTATGTAGTATGTTTTCTCTTCTTTTTGTTTTAAGCTTGTGTCTTGAGGAACACTCACGAATACTGCACTAGGATCATCTGTCATATTAAAAAAAAAAAAGAAAATCCGTTGTCAGAACAACAGAAACAACACAGAAATGGTCTGACATTGAAGCGCAGGGTTTGGTTTAATGTTGGACAAAAGGAATGACAACATGACTTGATTTAGCTGTTGATAGCTGGCTCTTTGGAGCTCCTGCGAAGAGCGCTTCAGTTCCATTTACTTTCATCCAACACTTAAAAATGTTTGTTCTACAAGTGCTCAAGTCAAAGCTCAGCTCTTACCTTTGGATGACGACGTACTATATGACAACCTTTTTATTATCAGACCTTTTTATATATAAAAGTACACCCAATATAACTTGTTTTAACCTGCAATATGGGTGCTTTTTAAAAGGGGCAGTTATAGATCTGCATCAAGAATCTCCCTTTGCAGTATTCATCACAGTTTGTTTGCTTATTTAACCTTAATGTATTGCTCTTCACTGTTGAGAGATGGGGGTTTACAGATGTTAATTCAACCATTTTTTTATTCAGTTGAGGATATCTAAAGATGTTCCAGTCCATCCAGTGATGGAACATGTGCAACGTCAAATAGCCTGTGTTTTTTTCAGGGCGCCCACCTAACTGCCAAGGCTTTGTGTGTCAAGCAACTGCATTCTTCTTTGTTCTTCTGGTCCCAGGTTTCTCCACTGCATCCTACCTTAAGGTGCATATAAAGACACACCATGGCTCTCTTCTGCCCCCCTCCGTCACAATGCACACTTTCCCTGAACCAAGGGGGGAACTGCAGTTGCATAACGGCACCCCTTACTACATGGGACGCCAGTGCTCAGTGGAAGGCAAGCAGCCGTCTGCTCCATCCCAAACGTTCATGTTTATGGCTGTCATCTGCTCTGCTGCTGTTTGGAGAAACATGCTTCCACATATTTTAACATAAGCGTATATCAGATCCTGCTTCCATGCTTTTTGCTTAAACATTGTTGCAACTTCATGAGCCAAGAATTGCAAACATCGACGAGGATGCATTTCCATAGTTTTTTGGTATTCTTACTACTATTATTTTTAATAAAATCTGGGTTAACCCATTAAGACCTAAGATTCACTTTAAAACGAGTTTCAAAACTTAAGTGTTATTTAAAAACAGCCAAATAAAACCTGTGGGTTTTCTGAAAAACAGAATTGTCAAATTTTATTTTCAGTGCAGAATCTTTAAGTGTTAAATTATATGAATTAAAGACAAAAAGTTTACAGTTCTGTGCTTTATTTAAAATTGGCATTGCCCATAGGTTCATCAATTTAAAAACAAGTCACTGTTTGTGTTTTGAAAATCATGTCAGGCATCAGGTTTGAATGAAAGAAAGCACACAAATATTCTGCAGTTGTGAAACAAATATCCTGTTCATTCATACATTGTATCCAGTCTTAATGGGTTAAGTGGCTCATGATTTGGTATGTGGTACCTTGCCTAAAGTCAGTCGTCACATAGAGTTGGAAACATGGACACATAAGCATGCAAGCAAGGTTAGGATGACAAAAATCAGTGGCAGTGGTTATTAAAAGTGGAGTATGATGCATAAAAATCTGGACTCAAACTAAAGGCGCCCCTCATTTTGAGAAAACAAATTGGCAGAGTATTTAAGAAAAAAAGGTAAATGACTTTCAAATAAATACACTATGCTACAGAATTGTGCTATCAGTGTGTTACAGTTTTCTCTTCTAATCAATTTTTTCTGATTTGAGTGGCCTAAAACCTGTTGGTCAGCATGTCATGAACATGCAAAGATGTGTACAATTGAAACTTAACTGGTAAGCAGTGCCTCTGAACCTGCAACAATTGTCAGGTGACCCACCACACACACACAACAAAAACGGGTAATTCAGTTTGAAATGTATTGATCCACGGAGATGAAGGAACACTGCTTCAAACCATTTTTCTTCTGACCAGCTTGCTGACAGTCTATCTGAGCATTATGCAGGAGCCACAAATGCTAAGCTTAATTTAAAATTTTTGAAATCATAGGTTGCGTTTCTATTAAGCGCTGGTTCGTCTGCTCAAGTCAATGAACACGACAGATAAAAGTGGCTACTAAAAGATGTGCCTCTGGCGTACAGAAAAACATGCAGGTCAATCGGCAATCAACTAATTCACTCGCATGTTAATAGCTCAGCATATAGAGGATGTTTAGCCTTTTCTGAATTTATGTTTTGTGTGTGTATGAGGGTGTCAAATTTGGTGTGCTGAGTCACTTTGGCCTGTATGTGTGTCTGTTCAGCATGGCTCTGGCCGGTTGGTTAACAGTGTCTGTTTATGCTTGGCTGGCTCGTCAGCTGTTGTTTAACCACAAACAGCATTGCATGATTGTGCTCCATTTGCCCTGGATTCATTGAAACTTTTGCAGTGGTTCCATTTAGAATGGAGACGGTACACTGAGCTGTGGGACATGACCTCAGTTGGTGAAATTATGTTGAAGGATGTGTCCTGGGAACATGACTGAATCAAAGCTCTGTTAACAGAGACATGAAGTGCAGCAAGATGATATATTTTTACCTTTAAATTTGTTGGCATCAAATGTTGATTTATTATATCGATGATAACTTTTCCTAAAAGCCTTCTCCATATTTTCTTCCAGTAATTGACTAACTGCAGAGTAAGCATGAAAGACAAGAGCACCATGGCTTTGCAGCTGTAAAATCGGTTGTTACAATTGGCATCAGTGCATATTTAAGTAATAAAATTGTAACTTTTTAAATATTTTTTTAATGTCAGCCAACAATAATGTCACAAACACATGTCACAGTATGCAACTGTACCTATAGGTACTCAAATTTGGTCTGTGGTTACCAGGCTGTTGAGTTTATTTTGTGCCATTTTGAAGTCTTTCCCTGACTTATTTTGCAGCGTTTTTTAAAAGTTATTTATTTGTTTGTTTGTTTATTTTCTTTAAGCTTTCCAAGATTAGTGAGCCAAGATAGTTGGCGTTGGTGATTCATTCTGTTCTCTCCTGTCCAGAATAGAGAAAAAAATCTAATCAAGTCCTCAGTGACAGCTTTGATGATTGGACTCTCAGTGTAGGATCATTTGTACGACTGCACCCATCTAGTGTACCGTTTTTACAAACCACATTATCGATACTGATAATGAAGTGAAGGTAACTGTGTTCCACTGTGGTTTCCGCTGGCCTGTTATGTCTGTCTCCTCCTCCTTACTTTCTCCCTGGCTGGGTGTTGTAGACCTGTGCACCAGTCGCCAGCTGCTTCTCACCTCGTCTGAGGCAGAGGGTCGCTTTCATGGGCTGTCGAGACACCCAGTTCTTCCCCAGCCTGGCCATTCAGCTCTCTGCTTGCAGCCTGAGCTGCTCATGGGGAAGCCCGGTGGGGCTCCATATTTCTGGGAGTGCCGCTCAGGCGGGACGCCTGGCTTCCCTGCCCATGGGCCTGTCGCAGGTCAGTATTGTCCAGCAGGAGGGTTGGTGGGAGCGTGGCTCACTGGTTGGATGAGCACAGCAGAATTCTCAGTGAACACTGGGCAAATGGACTGAAAGAAATGCTGTGGACAGAGTTTTCAAGGAGCCATCTCTTTATAAACCGGATTAAGTTGTTGATGCATTAAATTATTTGATATGTTGTAGTTGTGCTTGATGCTTTCTAACCTGAAACCTGAATTTTTTTTTTTTGTAATTTTGTTGTTTTTTGCAGATACTAGTCAGCTTCTGGATTACATTTGTTCTTGGCAAAATCCAGTATAAACACATTTCTAATTATTGTCCCTCTTGTTTCCAATTTCTGCTTTTTCTTTCTCTATCTATCTCTCCCTTTCTATCCATGCTTTATTCACCTCAGACGGACAAGAAAATGCTGGGAAATGTCCTCACCTGGAATCGGAGGAGTCGGATACTTCATTCAGGGAATTGTCCAACGGTGAGGAGCTCAAGTCTCCACAGAAATCTGACGGACCTGATCTGGACGTGCCCTCTTTAGCCTGTAATGGAGCTCTTGCAGCGGCCTTGGCGTCTCCAGAAGGCTCTAAAGCGAAGATGGACCCAGAGAAGAAGTTTACCTGCGGGATCTGTGGTCAGGCTTTCCGCACCAAGTCCTACCTCAACAAGCACCAACACAGAGTTCACAAAGCCCAGAGGGCCCTTGGGGTCTCAGGCTCTGGCTTAAGTGAGATGGCTCCCTCCCTGACTTCTCCCTTCTCCCCTCAACAAAACATGTCTCTCCTCGAGTCATTTGGCTTTCAGATAGTCCAGTCTGCATTTGCCTCTTCACTCGTAGACACTGAGGCGGGTCAGAGTGGGATTGACTTCGGAGGGAAGTGACATTTCTTTCGAGGCTTCACGAGTTAGTGTTCAGTCTCTTGGTCTTTGTTCAAAGCTGACCTGCCCACAGAAGATGCTCTGTATTTGGAAATAACCTTGCCTCAAGACTACTTTTTCTGTTTGTCACGTTGCTTAATGTGTATCTAATATTTTTGTCAAAGACTGCCATATAATTTCTACTTTTCTACTTTTTCAAAATGTAAAAAGGGGCGTGTTCCTTGTTGAAATTTTCTTTGTAAAGAAGTGACGTGAAGGAATTTCCTCTAAAATCGATATGTTTAAGCTCTGTTATTTACGTCTTTTTCTGACATTTGTGCTAGTGAGCAATCTCAGCTGCATAAATGTTTCTTGACATGAGAACATATTTACTTTATTGTTAAAATGAGTAATTATTTGCCCACTTCAACAGCTTTGGTCAAATTGGTAAATTTATCTTTGAATAATACAGTTTACCCTTCTGTTTATTTGTAAGTAAACGTCTTTACCTCAGAGCAACAGGGGGATGAAATCTATATTTATATCATTTCTTTGCTTCTTTAAAAGATGCTTTTCCTTTTGTTCCTTATGTACGAGGTTTTTAATTTGATTCTGTTTCAGTAGGAAGTTGAAGAATCATGGAGAAATGATTCCTAGCAGGCTCATGACGCATTCTGACACATTTATTAGCAGATTTTCTGTGGACTGAAAGACGTCAAGGACATTGACAATACATTTAAAGAGCCCTCTTGTTATTTTTTGATTTTATATTAGTGAGATGAATTAAGAAAGAAACAATAATAAGAACAATATAATTTAAAGAAGATCTCAATGCGAGAGGAGGCCATTGATCATCTTGAGTTGTGCAAAAGAATTGCTCCTAAAATAATGATGATGATTATTATTATACGTTTTCAGTCGTTTTTTTGTCTCCGTTTTGAAATGTGCCTCGAGCCTGTTGGGATGAGTTTATTTCCCCGCTTTATGGACAATGAGTTCCTCTCATCTCTCTACTTTGTAACAGCAAACCTCTTCTCTTTGACCTACTCCTGCCTCTGATCCAGAAATCCCACTCAGCAATATGAAGGATGTCTTAATTACCAAAATGCATGAGGAGGTTGGGCTGGGGGGCTTTCTAGAGGAACTGTGAATGAGGATGCACAGGTGTTATGTGCCGAAGTATTTTCCACAGCTTTTGCATACTGAAGAGCTGTCCCATACCTTGGTATGATCACCTGACAGATTCTAAAATGCTTAATCTAAAAGAAAAAGTGGCTGACAAGACAACTGTGCCACAAATAATTTAAATGAAAACAGTTTAAAAATGATGTCTGAAAAGACAAGTTTAATTAAGGCAAATACCTGTTGCCTCTGTGCTCCATCGTTTTGTCTGTTTCCTCTGTTCACTTCTCAGTATGGAGGCGAAAAAAGGAAACAAGGATATACAAACTGAGAAATGAGAAGTACAGATTGTTTCCAAATCTTGGTTTTTTGTTTTTTGTTTTTTTCTTCTTCCTCTCTCGAATAAGTGCGGTGCTTGAAACAGGGACCAAGGTCACGTATGTTTTTCGGTATATATTTTGAGAAACAAGAATATATTTTATTAACTTATTAATGCCCTCAGTTTTGTATAGTTCTTTAATGGTAAAACAAATTTCATGTCATTTCCTCGTTTGCATTTTTTTTCTCTCCTGCCACTTTAAATTATGTTAATAGGGATTTGAATGTGTGTGTAGCACCACAAACGGCTAAAAGGTTTGAGGAGTGTTTTACATCATGATCCACAAGCCTTCGGAATGACAAAACAGTGATAGACCTTTTACAATCAAGAAAGTGAGCTGACTCTTTGCCGTCGTCACCAGGACCTTTGCTCTTGCTCTTTCCCCCTCCTCTGATTCGTTTGTGCTGTGTGCTGTTGACTTATGTTGGTCTTGTTTGCAGCAGTGGTCACTCTGGTAAGGAGCAAACTATCTGTTTAGATGTTAGTGCAAACATGTTTAATCCACCATATTCCTGTGATGAAACAAACATTTTATTTAGATTCATACAAAAAAAAAGACTCACTTCCTCATTTCTCCCTTAAGTTATCCTCATCTTGAGGGGGGGGAAAAAAAATCATGATTCAAGATTCTTATTTGATTTTACTTGTTATGTAAACCGAAAAGATGTTGATTCACAGGCACAAAGGCTGTTTTTGTGTATTTAATTACATTTAAAGCTGCAACCAAACACATTAGTTAGTAACTAAGCTGCCTTTTAATTTTTTCACGTATGAAAAGTTTTTGAATTTTATTTTCAGTCTACAGTGTCATCAGTTTCTTTTATTTGTCTGAAAGCTCAAGAGCTATACTGCATACTGTCTCAAATCAAAATCAGGAAATTCATCAGTGACACTGGATGCGCATAGTGTTTCAATGTTTTTGTTTTTTGTTAATGATTAATTATCAAAATAGTTTGCCGTCTAATGCAGCTTCATTTAAAATACCCAATCCAGACACTTTTCATAGTTATGACTCTCCTCTTAAAACATTAAATATAAAATAATTAAAATATTAAAACAAATATAAGCATAATGTTTGTGAGAGGATAGCTTTACTGTGTCATATTTGTACAATGGCAAAGCTCCAGTAAGTAATTATTTGGTGTTATACGCCCATCATACAGTTCACACATTGAATTGTTCGTCATAAGTTTTTTTTGTTTGTTTTGTAAAACATGTATCATGATGTAAATCGGGCTCTATCCACTGGTGATGGGGTTGTGTGTGTGTGTGTGTTTGAAGGTGTGTGTACATGTATGGTTGGGGGGAAAGGGTGATGGCTCTGACTGTATTTGTGTATGTATTTCTTGCTTTCTGTTTAATTATTTGTGAGTAATTTAGTCTGTTAAATTCAGTACATTCCTATATTATTTATGGCTATGTTGTGATTGCAACGAGTGTATATAATTTACATATACACACTTTCTATAAATACATAAATATATAAAAAAAAAAATATATGAACCAACCAATATGATCAGTGTTTGTCAGTGGTGGTCCTGTACATATAAAAACTTTTCTCGTCTGTCGTGTGGAGGGAATTTAAGTTATGGCCATGTGAAGTGTAAAGTGCATGTTCTGGCATGCGAACTGAGCTGGGGACTGGACTGAATGTCGATCACTGGTCGGTGGCAGTAATCGTTACACTGTTCACTGTACTATCACTCTGCTGTGGTAGCACTCACACTGCCAGCTGCTCGACTCGTCTTTGACCAAGTTTATTCCCTTTTTTTTTTAAATTTTATTTTATTTTGTTGATCCACTCTGCACTAGTATTTACTCCAAAAAAAAAAGGTTGTGAGGGTTTTGTTATAATTACTATTTGAAGACACATGAAAGATGCTCTAAGCAAATTAAAAAAAAAAAAAAAAAAGCAAAAAAAAGCCATTGTTTTGATTTTCACTTGGAAGTATGATGTATTTCATTCACGTTGGTACTTAAATGTTAAAGATGATTTCATTGGTTATTTAGGCCTAAATGTTTTGCTTTCTGCTTTTGGTCTGTTGCGAAGTGCCTTCCAAATACTGATTGTGCACAGCAGTGGATTAAAATAAAAAAAGTCATCTTTTTTAAAAGGTAAGAATTGTACGGAGTGACTTGCATTGACACTTTTGTATAAAAGCGCAAAACTGTACAATATGTTAACTTGGTATTTTATCATTGTACTCAACAAGATTGCTCTTAACATGCGAGTTACATGTTTTGTTATGATGTCTTTGGAAATATTTCAATATAAGCTTACTTTTCTATAGATATTTGTTTTTGTACTCTTATTGAGTCTCTTCTCTCTTCTTGGTGCAGAGACGAGCGTCAAATAAATTGCAGCTGAAACTCCTAATTTTTGTCTTCTGGTTATTAGTGATGAAAGAATAGTGTTCATTAGTTTCCTTGTTTATACTGTTTGGTAAAGTGAAGCTCATATCTGTGCATGCATGCATAAACACATGGAAGCATATATATTAGATATATCTATGCCAGCAGACCCATCTGAGTTAACTCTAACATATTTTGTCATAATAAATTGAGACAAGAAAAAAGGAGACAATTTACTGTTTTGAAAGTGAAATATTTTTGTCATATTTTCAAAATGTGGTTTGGCAATCAAAATATGAGTAATCCAGCATTAATTGTCTTCACAGATAGTATTTTACTCGTGACCTGTTCACTGACATTTGGAATTGACTGTGACACTTTTCCTCTTCGCTTCAGCTCTGGTGTGTAAGAGTTTTGATATGGATGCTACTGCTGATATCAACCTGTCTTCCCCCTTCCCAGAAGGTGTTCCTGATCTGTTGTTTTTGCCATTTTCTCCTCTCTTCTGTCCTCTCAACCTCCAACCAGTCCAGGCAGATGGCCGCCCTTCCTGAGTCTGGTTCTGTCAGAGGTTCGTTCCTGTTCAAGGGCTTTTTGTTTTTCTTTCCACAGTCACCTGGTGCTTGCTCAGGTCAGGGGATTGTATCAAAGAAATGTTTTGATGCAATCTGTTGATTTCTTTAGCAAAGTGATAATTGTTATTCTATTGGCTTTGTATTCTGTGGACTAATTTATAATTGTTGAAATCCCTTGGGATGACATTTGTCGTGATTTGGCGCTACGCAAACAGAGCTGGATGGAATAATGTGCCTGTCTGGATGCAGTTCAAACTTCACCAACAAAGAAGGCATTCTCTGAAGTGTTGTGCAGGATTTTCTACCCCACAGGCTCATGTTTGATTTTTTATGCAGCGATGCATGTGGCCCAACGTACACCACAGGTTCTTGCTCTTATCTCGTGTGTACAGAGGTTTTGTCTTGACTCCCTGAATCGTTGAGTAACTTTAACCTTCTATTGGTGACAAAGGAAACGATAACTTTCAACCTGTGTGTTCACACCGTCTTTTTCTAAGGTAAGGGGAGTGGTAGTCTGGTGGTTACAGAGGTGGGTTTGGGCATGGAGGACCCATGATCCACCTGGGGTTAACAGAGTTGAACCACTGTAGGCTCCTAGTGTAACTCGTGATGGGTTAAAAGCAGAGGACAAACTTCAGTGTGTTTCGTGAGTTATATGCTGACAAAAATAAAGACGATCTCTTCTGGGTTTCTCATTAATTCATTTAGCTGTGTAATATTGAACATAAGCTCAGTACTCATAATTTTATGAAATGGTTTTTAGCCTGATATATTTATTACCCCGGGTATCTCAAATCCAGCCTGTCAGTATAAAGTACTTGGATATATATTAAAAAATGATACTGAGTCATGATACAGAGAAAACCCAGTCAACTAATTTCTAGTTAGAAAACTTCATGTAATTTTTATGCATGAACATCTTTGATTTTGATAAGGTTTCACGTTATTTAGACAAGGAGATAAAATTTTCTTTGTTCAGTATGATTGTATTTCAAATTCAAAGATTGAAAACCTTTACTGAAAAAGCAAAAATAAATTAAAAGCTTAATGATCATAAAGGACAGAGCCTTCAGCTGGGATTACATCAAATGTTATATTCAATGCAATTTATTTACAATTTTCACATTCTCAGTCTCAGCTCCTGATCTGATTTCAAAAACTTCTAAAAATAAATAAATTTATCTATGTAGACTGATACAAAAGTATTGAAAATCTGTAATGTTTGTTTTAAAAAAAAGCAAGATGGAGGGAAAAAAAGTTAAAATTTGGTTGCAACATTGGTATTTTCAGCATCATCTCCCCTGTTCTTGTAGTTTAGTTTGTTAAAATCCTCCATGATCTCTACCATAGTTTTTCCTTTGGTTTCTGGGACAAAATATAACATAAACGCTGCACTGAAAATGGAGTAAGTCACGAAAATCAGGAAACAGAACTGCCCGAGTCCCTCCTGCAAGGAAACCCATAACAAATGCAGAGTTAGAGAAACAAAGAAATATGCAAAGGAAGAGACATTTTACACTGGCTGCTCTGTGGATAACTCACCACTACGTAGCCGAACAGCATCCCAACTAGGAACATCCCAAGCCAGTTGATGGTCCCACTGATCACATACGCAGAAGGACGCCAGGCTTGTAGGAAGAGGTCGGCAGGGAGAGCCATAGATACTCCAGCTAGAAGATTTAAACATTCATTGGTCACGCATTAAACTGGTTTTGTATCTCAAAACTGGAATGGAGGGTCTGTACATTAAACAAAGAGCAACTCACAAGGCCCAAGTCCGTAAATACAAATCACACAGAATATCAAGGCAATGTTCACATATGGAATCTGTGGGTTCAGATCCTGTGGGAAGACAAAAATGTGAGGATTTATTCCCTGGATGACAGCAGGGTGTAATATGTGCAGTGTCTCTCTGAGTTCACCTTGATGGACAGCGTGACAGTAAGTACACACATGGTGATCCCCATCAGCAGGTAGCCATACCCCATCAGCTTCCTCCTACCAGCCCGATCTATCAAGAAGGACTGAGACACAACAAGGAGTGGTGTTAGTAGAGGTAACGTATTTAGCTTCATCACAGCAGTATTACAAAGTCCTTTCAGAGTGAGTATAGGTTCAAGGAAATGTCCATAAACAGAATGATGTCATGTAATTATTTATTGGGCATCATTCACGTTGTAATTACATTTCATGCTCCTCCGGGGACCAGGGCATTATTAGATCTGCTCCAATTCATGCAGCTTTTTACAGATACTTACACACAGTGTTATGGTGATGAGTTCTGTTGCTCCAATTCCAATAGCCAAGTAGTGCATCTGATCCTCAGGTACCCCAGACTCTCGGAAGATGTCAAAGGCATAAAAGTACAGCTAAAGGAGAGGGGGACAGATGTAATTCCGTCAAATGAGCCGAGCTGGAACAAGTGATTTTTCAGCTCCTTTATGAAGGAAAAAGCTGAAACAAGCATACAGCGTTGATGCCGCAGAACTGAACACCAGCGCAGGGGATGGCAAGAGTCAGCAGCTGCCACCTCACACAGCGAGATGTCAGGACATCCTTCACCGTCTTGGCCTTCTCCCCCTGCGCACTCTCTCTTTCTCTCTGCATGTCATCCAGCTCCAGCTTCAAGTCGTCCTCCTGCCACAGCCACTGCAAGGCTGTTGCACATAAACAGGCATGCATTACATGAATTTTCTTATCTATATGGAAATGCACTCACAGGATTTTTATTGCAAATAAGTTCTTGAATTGTCTAAATTCAAACTTTTTCATTTGACATAAACTGAGCTCAAACTTGCTGAGGTGGGTGTAATAATCAGGTATTCAGTTGCTGATGAGAGTGAAGTGAGTTGAAGGATGAGTAAACAACCTCAGTTGGGTAGTCTCATGGCTTAAAATAAGCTTTCCTTATAATATTTAGAACTTGGCGATAACAATGTTGAATTTGCAATTTTGTTTTTGATCTGAGTACAGTTGCAGGAATCAGATCCTTAACCAGCTCTGCCCACTCACCTTTTCTGCTGCCTTCAGTGTCTCCTTTATCAATGTAAAGGTATCGAGGTGCCTCAGGGAAGAAAAGAAGCATCACGAACTGCAGGAGGGCTGGAAGACCACTGACAGCCAAGAGATATGGCCACATTTCTTCTGTTCCCATTAACTCTCTGAACACACATCACAAACCAAAGGCAAGTTAGAGAGAAATCAAACCAGTGGAGAAGCTGAAGAGGAGGCAGATGAAAATGAGAACGTACATGGAGGAATTTGATTAGTAGTAAGATCGTTTTAATTATGAAATACACTTTCTGCAATGATTTTGCTTACTAACTGACTAATTTTACTAACTAACTGGGAGTAGGAAAACAACTATCTGGATTAGTATTTGTTATACCCAGAAGTGCATTCTTAATTTATTTTATGGAGTGGACTGGATTTTATTTTCTGCTTGAAAGCAGATGAGGGTGTGAAAAAAATGAGAAGAAATCTGAAATAACACAATCATGTCACTTTGTCTGAAAATATCTTATTCAGACTGCTGTATATATTTGCCAACTATTGTTACATCATAGGACAAGCTAAAAACAGATTTTTCTAACTTCACTTTTTTTTTTTAAAAGTCACAACTTCAAATCATGCTGCATTCAATGTACCACAGAAATGGAAATTTATTTCTGAGGTACAATGTACGTGTAACAGCAAAATTAGTGATATGTGTGCTTTAGTTAACTTAAATAAATCTGTAATTTTCTACCAGTTCTTTGTTTATGATTTTTTTTTTTTTGTGTGTGTGTGTGTGTGTGTGTGTGTTTCTCATTTAGAGGTTGTAAATTCAAATTTCATATATGTTGCTGAATGCATCAGTAACACAGCAGTGGAAACCATCCTTCCAAAAACAAATAGATATACAACTAAAATGTGTTGAAATAATGTTTTCCCTAAAATTACAAGATCTATGTTAAAATATCAGTTTTAACTCCATACAAAAGCAATCCTGGTTTACTTTTAGTTTCCTCCCATCTGACTTTTTTCCTTAACCAGCCAAAGTAACGTTACCTGTGACAGCTGTATATTGCTTTTTCACTATGATACACTTTGACAATAATAAAAATAATTCTCAGCGCTAGAGTGGATGAGAGCATGGTTTATATTTTGAAAATGAAATTGCCAGTCCAGTATTTTTCTGTCAGTTGTGGGTAAGTAGTGGGAACTCACAGCCTAAGCAGCCAGTGCACACTAATACCAGGTTCAAGGGCTTTTGAGTGTTACTGATGCAGATTTCCATTTGCATAAATACACAAAGCTGTACACTAAATTCAAAAGAGACACCCTGCAGAAAAGATGAGTGGAGTGGAGTGGAGTGGCTCACTGTACCCTCTAAAACCAACTACCACTTAACCATAACACATTTCATTTTTTTCCTTAAGACTTCTGGAAACTTTGCAAACATGTAAAAAGGAGAACAATATCTTGATTAGTTCTTACTTGATGCCAATGATCTGGCCAATGACCTTCCCAAAACCAATGAAGATCGAGCTGGTGAGGGTCAAGAAACCTCTGAGCTTCTTTGGTGAACTTTCCCCGAGATACATGAGATGAACACTCAAACCCAGACCTATGAAAAGGTACAAGATGAGAAGAGCACGGGGGAAAATGATCAAAGGAAAGGAGGCACTTCACAGCTCTATTACTGTATATGTTTTTTTTAAATAATTACTAGGATGTATGCTCATCCAGGGGCAAAACTACTGTTCACCCTCAAGAGAGCTGTATATTCTTGTTGACTCAATAATGACATAATTCAGTCATAAAATGTTTTTTCATACTTTAGGGTTTACATGTGGACTTGCCTAAAAAGTTTGCTGACAATATTTCTGAATGTTTGTTCGATTTTTGACATTGGCTGTGTTTCGGCTCTCCTTAAATGAAACTATCTACAGCCTGCTGGTAATGTGAGATTCGCTGGGCCTAGTGAGTGAAAATGTTCGTAACAAGACCCCTATACAACCTGCCATATTTAGCAGAAAAAATTACAGCTGCTGTGAATATAAAGCAAAAGACAGGAATGAGAGCTAGTTAAGTCTGGGACAATGTCAGGAGCTGGTTACATTATCAATTTAAATAGTGTCAATAAAATTAACAAGTTTGTTATCAAACATGCAGAGAAAGGACTCAATTCTCACACTATTCTAGACAATGACTGGTAAGTTCATTTGAGTGATTGTATGTCTAATGGACATATGTCACTGAGAAAAGTAGTGTTTGAACAAAGAGACGCTGAAATACCCATGAATTATTATGGATGCATTTAATATCAGTACAGTGAACATTATAATAATTTTCTCTGTATAATCTCAAGAGATAAAGGGTTATTACACAGGATCATTTTGCATTTTGAGACACAATGAGGGCACTGCAGAGACTTTCATTTTACTTTCAGTGTTCAAAGGCCTGTGATCCCCTTTGACTATATATACTGATACATACATACATATATATATATATATATATA
>JAOWBL010000020.1:180194-218293 GCA_028564865.1 Zenarchopterus dispar | reverse complement strand
AGATTTTTAAAAAATTATATATATATATATATATATATATATATATATATATATATATATATATATTTACTGTTTTTAATGACGTCAACATCACTTGAACTAGTGACTCTCAACCCAAAGCAGAACTGCAGTGTGACAAATACCCACATTAAAAATTGTTCACCACAGTAGTAAATTATAACACCTTAATGACCTGTTGATGTATGATTTTACAGACATAAACGCTACACCTCCTCAACCTGTCCCTCATGAGGTTCGCTTCTTGGTGAACCCAGACAGCGAGGTTAAAACATCCACAAGCCTCACATTGTCTGCAACATCAGTGCCTGTGCTTTCCAAGCACCCTCTAGGTATGTGCATCCGTTCTGTATAACTTTAAGTCTGCTTATTTTTCAGTCACATGACCACACAAGTGCCGTAAATTACACTGCAAGAAGTTTTGTTTGATGCTATAATATGATGTTGTGGATAGTTGATAGCCTTGCTTTCAGACTCTATAGTAAAAAATACTATTACTATGATGAAGTACTCATATACTCATGACCCTGTGTGTCCATGTGGTGGGTATCTCAGATTAAAAGTTGGACATTTTAACAGTAATTTAATAATTCTCAGTTCTTTTTCTGAAGAATTCAGTGCAGACTAGTATAAAATGAAAACAAAATGAGCAGCATAACTTACTTTACCCATCAGCTGTTTTAATGTTGTAACTAATCGTTTTATATTGTCCACGTCTTAGTGACGGGACCTGAATTCCAGAGCATTCGAGTTGGAGTAGGGCATCGCCTGGATGTTTCGTCCTCTGGTGTTCTGGGTATGTTTTTGAACTTTATTATGTGATAAACATGTTGCATTTTAATCAGCAAAGTTTCTCAGGATTTCTGCTCATCTCTACATTTAAGTGCTTTCCGTTGGGAGTGGAAACAAAGTCCTGAATGACCTCTACATGACAAGAATCACCAGGGTAATTTCTGACGGTTTTTGACCGCTCACAAAATGTCACAATACAGTTACTGTTTTGCCAGGATTAATGCTATTTTGTTTGTTCCAGGATTATACATTGGAATGTGAATTTGGGAGTGCAACACATGACTTCTCTCACATGGGTCGAGTTGTGGAGAGATCTACTTATGGTAGGTTTGCTTCATTTTATCTTCCTTAAACTATTGACAAATTTAGGATTCTCCCTTAAATGCAGTGTTGAGACTTCAGATTGTTTTCTAGCTGATATTTGTCCTCATACTTTATTTAAAACTTTGAGTTTAGATAATATGTTTTTCACTAGGTCACATCACATATGATAAGCTGGAGAGGGTGCTTGCAATGTTGGAGGGAGTCAATCAAAAGGCCTTGAGAATGTAAGTTAACTAGCTTTCATGTAATTTTACTTAATGTCCCTATTTTTCCCCCTTTTGTTTCTCATCCTTCCCCTTTTGTTTTTCCTCTTTACTGTAATTTGGAATAAACCTCCTGTTCATGTGACCTTTTAATGGCACAATAAATTACAAAATGCTTAATAAGTGTAGATGGATGTGACTCATTCTAGTTTCCTAACAGGTACTCCAGTGTGGACATGAGTTCACAGGAAGCCTATGAGATGGCAGTTAAAGGTATACTGGGTCCAGAAGGGAAATCGGCTCCTATTTTGACAGGGTTGCGTTGCCTTAACTTCCAGCCCCCCAATTTCACTTTAGGTAAACTCAAATGAGCATGAGGAAAATGTGATTTGATATTTGATAAAATGTTCATCGTGTCCGATACTTGTGTTTCCCCGTTTTCACAGAGGTGCAGTGTCTAAATGAGACTCAGAAGTATTTGCGTAAAGTTGTGCACGAGATAGGACTTGAACTTCGCAGCACAGCGGTGTGTAAGGCAGTGAGACGCACCAGAGATGGACTCTTTACCCTGCAGGATGCCCTCATCCATCACCACTGGACCGCTGCTGATGTAATGCGAGCTATCCAACAATATAACTGCTCCAAGAAAAAGGGAAAACGCCTGAAACTGCCCGTCAAGAAACCAGCATTACAAACACCTGAAGAAAATATGACTGCCACTCAACAAAGCAAAGCTCATGAAGAAACATCAGTAGATGCGCTTCAGTAAATTGGTGCTGAGGAAAGTAGGGAGAATGTGAGTTTAACTGGCTAATAAAAACAACTGACCTGTAGCGACTGGATGAAAAAGATCAAACAGGATGGACGTGCTCCTGTTATGGGTTGATGTAATAAATTGACCTGTGGATACACAGTGTGGGCCTTTCATCTTCATGTAGGGTTCTTTACTTTTTCTCACAGTATTTTGATGATGGGAAAGTCCAAACACTGTGTAAAGACTTTTCCAGTGCATCTCAGTGTGGTTCAGGTCTGGACTCTGTGATGACCTGTCCGTGAATGGAGGCGTTGCGTCATCCTCCCTAACACACTCTTGCACACTTTGAGCTCAGTAAACTTCAGCATTGTCATCTTGGAATATGTTCATGTGTCCAGAGTAGAAGAAAAAAATATATTAATGGAAAAATCTGGTCATTGAGTACATTTGTGTGATGATTTTGGGCATATTTGCACCATTGATGTGAAAATGCTTTTGAGATCTACTTGTACCTACTCCCCAACATTTTTCTTTTTCTTTTTTCTTTTTTCCTCTGAGATGTTGTATCATCACCGTCATTCCAGGTTTTAATAATCAGTTGGGCATTTCTTCACTCAGTTCTAGTAGTTTCAGTAAACTCCAATTTTTTAACATAATTTATTCATTTATTTTTAGTTTTCTTGATCTGACTCCTCTTTTCATCTTTTCCATTACGTCATGATTTGTCTTCTGGGATAGTTGTTTAAGGATTGAGTTGCTCACTACATCAGTTAGGGGTTAAATCACAGGTTGGCAGCTGAAACTTTAATGACTGCAGCATTTTAACAATGGGGGAGTTTTACGTCTTTGCCTAGTTAAATACAGGTGGGGACTATTTTTAACCAGGTCGTGTATAGCCATAAAGTTGAGATTTTATTCTTTAACTTATTTTCTATATTTTTATATCATTAAATAAAATGTAAAGAAATGGCCTTTGTGAGTACATGGGCTTGCATGTCGTAAAAGTTTAACTTCCGCTTATTTTCTATTAGAACTGGATCAGTACATCAGGCTTTCCCTATTTATGGTAATATGGTAAGCCTGCATCTGCTTTTTGAGAACAAATACTCCCCCAAGTGGCAAAAGATCAAATTACTTTTATTTCACAACAATATTATTTTAATTGAAAGTTTACAATCATATTAAAACTTAAGTGGGCTCATGTTGTCAAATATTCAAATACTTCTCTTATCCCTGCTTTGTTGATCTTTAAAGCTGCTTTGCCATCTTCTAAGTTTGTTTCTTTGATCACTTTAAAGGTTTGCAGCTTCTTTGTCATTTCCTCTGAGAGGTCCTCGCAAGAAACATGTCACGAGTCTAATTATCATAAAAATGACTTATTTCAAGTATAACTAAAAGGGCTTGTTTTCAGCAGCAGTTTCAGTTAGTTTTTTGGATTTTACACTCTACCTGAGAAAATCACTTCTAAGCACTTGTCTGGTGTCATTTTCTCAGGGAATTATCCGAACAAGTGAAGTGAATTCAGGACAAACTTTCACTGGTGGGAAAAATGTGCTCCCTGACGTTATTGTCAGTCTTTAATAAGACATCTGGTGTAATTAACTGCGACCTCTGATGATGCTGGAGATGCTTTATCTGTGTTTGTGTTTTCCACTATGCCTCCTGTGGGATGTCATGAGATTATTGCTGTAGTGCTGTTGTCATGCTCTTCATATTATTGTTGGACTTGTTGTTCCACTGGGAACAACATTTTCTTTCTCAGTGGTTCTCAGAAAAACAAAACAACAGTACGCAGATGGACAAGCTGTCGAACCTTACTGAGGATGATAAATAATTTGAGAACAATTTTATTTTTAGATTATGTACCATAAGGGCACTGGGATAGACTTATGCAGTTAAGTTACACAGGGAAGCAAGATGTATAGAAATATATAGGCACGTAATTAAAAACAACAGCAACAAACAAACAAAAAACTTAAACTTTATACCACTACTTCAATTACAGAGGTATGAAATGGATTTTTTATCTAGCTGAGATGGCATCTGTGACGAGGACAAAGATTGTTTATTCAGAACAGATGTCAACGTCCAAACAAGAAATTTAAATTTTTATTCAATGATTTGCTACACACAAAAAACTTCAGGAAACAACTCTTTTTCCATGTGGAATAGATCCATAAAAATACCTGTCAGTGTTACTTCAATGAAGTAATTTGTTCAGATTCAGATTATTATAAAGTACATTATTACAAAGTATTACACAGGTTTATATCACGCGTTGACATTGTTTAATTGCTGTGGAGCAGAAGAGATTGACTTTGCAGGAAATATGCTTCCTGCTAGAAACTTTGCCCCACAGAAAATACTCGACTACTAAAATTTTATAAACATGCGTTGGATCAGTTAATATGGCTACAAGTAGGACTGTTTAGGATTGGAAGAAACCTTTCCAGATATGGACTTCATGATGATGAAGTCAAATTGTATTTTTTCCTCCTCAAGTCTATATTCTTCTGAAAGAATCACAGCTCTTTAAGGTATCCTTTAACATCTAAAATTTTCAGTTTCAGACGTGCACGCTGTGATCAACAGCATAAGTTTAAATTATGTTGACCACTGCAATGCATTGAGTGGGTGTGAGATGACGTCCTGATGTCCACTGATCATCAGGACTGATGTGCAAGTACCTGATCCAAACTCAAGCATATACCAAAATGAGGACTTTTTGAGTGGCTTCCGAGTGTAGTCACCCTTTTGCACAAAAACAAGTTGAAAATCTTGAACTCAACAAAAAGAGAGAGGATTTCACATCCTCAAGACTGAAACACAGAAACCAAACTCGTTACCCCACATTGCACCAACCTGCTAGTATAAACACAAAATATAAAAAGAAAACATTAACTTTTCTTTATTGCACTGAAATTTACAAACTAAAACAATGTTAAAACATAAAGCATTTATTGCTCATATTGTTTACATTTCATAGTCATTTTTTTGTGAAAAGTAAATCAAATAAAGTTACGGAAATGTTAACTTATTTAGAATTTGTGTCCACTGTTGCAGGGTGTCACCTCTTGCTTAATTTTCAGATAAACACGTCTGTTCAGCAGCATGTCGATCGTTTTTTCTGCACTGGCTCTTTGTGCAACGCTGTGGCTTCCTCTCTTAAATCAGCTCGTTGACTCAACATCCTGGCAACAATTGGGGGGTGGGGGCAAAGGGGCAAAAAAAAAAAAAAAATCAGCTATAGAGACAGCATGCATCAGACTGAAACCAGAGAATGCTTTTACATTACATGTAAAGAAAAAAGAAAAAAAAAAAGAGTGGATTACCTGGCAACAGTTTGCAAAGCCTCAATCACATTTTCACCTGTGGCAGCGCTGCACTCCATGAATTCAAAGTTGTATTCCTGTGGAGTGTAAAGGATGCCGTCAGGGAGCGTGTTTGAAAGTTGTGAGAAAGAGCTTTTTCATGCACCAAATTTATACCTTAGCAAGAATGTCCCCCTCTTGAGTTTTAACTTGACGTTTTTCGTGATCACTCTTGTTCCCAAGAAGTAAAACGGTCACATTTTCTGCAGCGGCGTCCTGAAAGACGTAGATTTATTGTGATTACACGGTAGATGCTTTCATAGTCCAATCTTAACTGATGAACAGGATAGAGTATTTGTGTTATTATTTAACTTTCATCCGCTGTAAGTGTTAAATCTTTTTCTGTTGCTAACAGGTTTATTTTGTCGGCTTACAAATATCTTGCAAACATCTGCGTGAATTTAATATGTAGATTGGCTACACACAGCGGAAGAACTGCAAATAGAAAGTCATTTCTCATGGAAAACCAACATCAGTCGTAATAGTAAACATTATTTCTGGAAATAGATATATTGTGTAAAAACTAGGGTTATTGAGTCTCCAGAAAAATGCATCTAAAGATGAGGCAACAGGAGCAGGACAAGGTTTCACGGCTGTGGAGACTCAACCCCCCTGTCCTAATGTTACTGCAGAGAAATCTGAGAATTATTCTTGACAAGCAAGAGGCAAGTTAATACAGTTAAAGATTATCCGATTACATAATCACACTGCAGCAAGACTCCGTATAAATCTGAGAAAAAGATAAGTGAGGCTGGAGACGTAAAACAGGGGTATGAACTTTGCTGCACTGTGTGCTTGGAAGATGGTTTAGAGAACCCATGTTGGGTTAGGGTCTGAGTTGTGGGGACCCCGAGTCACTGGTGTGGTTCATCAGGTTCTTTAAATATCATGAGACTGTGTTTAACACTGCATACCAACCTGCCATGCAGATTTTTGTTAAATGAGTCCAAACTATAAAAAAAAAACAAAGCCCCTACAGTGTAGACATTATCTGCTGAAGCATGATTGTATCGTACCTGTATACAGTCTGCCCAGTAGCTGACTGCAGAAAAACTCTGGGAGGAAGTGACATCATACATCAAGAGGAATGCCTGAGCTTTGTGGAAAATCTGTCTTGTGATGCTCCGAAACCTTTGAAGACAAGTAAGAGTCAGTGTGAGGTTTTTTTTTTTTTGTTTTTGTTTTTTTAATATGAATCAACTATGCCCGAATAGCACATGCAAATCTACAACATAATTTTTCAGACTAAATGTGGGTTGACCAACAAAAGTCAAGTATCTGGATCTTATAAGTCTGTACAAGAAGCTGGAACGATAAATGATGACTTGGGTGTGGACAGCTCAGGATTGACAAAGGAAATATGCCAAACCAGTTCTGAACAGGCTGCAGTCTGGCCTGAAGGATGTTTCTCAACACTTTTGACATACTTCTGAACATAGACTCTGGTACGTGCTCAGGAGGGCTGCAGCAGTATCTGTTTTACACGTTGTTACTTGTGTCACTAACATTGATGTTACTAAGTTAAGTATTGATCTGCACTGCCTTCTGAGGACAGCAAGACAACGTGTCCTTGACCACCAGTGTGTCAAAGCATAAACAAACTACTGCAACTTCCTAGAATGAAAACACGATCGGTTACACGTGACAGAACATTTCAGGTCATAATAAACCACAAAATTACACTGTGTACCTTTTACAGAAATGTTTCTTTGAAATCTATGACCTTTCGTTCCATGACCAGGATATTCACAGCTGACGTCTGGCATTAACCCTCTGATCTAGTTTTTGCTAATTCATGAACAAATAGGTTTATTAATGCCAAAAAGGTCATCTGCATTGCTTGTTAAGGTAATTCAGCCTCTATTGATGACACCATTCACTGCAATGTTTTCTAGCATCGTCACCCTCTTAAAATAATGACCTATTTCATAGTTTTCTTAAATTTTTCAAAAAGCAAAAACAACTGAACCAGATATTTGGTTTAGTTTATTCTGTTTTTTTATATGTTTTTTTTTTTTTTTTAAATTATAAGGGTTGCTGCAAAAGACGTGCAGCACTACCAGGAAGAACGTGTGTGAAGTGTGTGCATGTTTATTTAGAACGATAGAAGAAGATGTAATCTGATGCTGAGCTGACTTTAGGAAATCTGAATCCCCACTCACACTGCCACTCCATTCGCTGGACTGACAGAGGTTAAAGCAAGCCACATGGAGAAATTAGCTTCTTCTTTCTTCTTCTTTTTTTTTTCTTTAAGTTTTTTAAATTGTCATTTGACACTGCCAGTGGGGTCAGGTGGGTTCACCTCATAGTTGTCAAACAGTTGTAGTTAATTCACACACACACACATGCGCGCGTGCACTCACACACACACTCAATTTTAACTTTTTGTGCAACACCCTTTCTGGCTGAGGATGTCTGCCATGTGTGTTGGATTGTGGTGTGTTGCAATTTCCGTCCATTCTGATTCTTCTCAACAACAATTAGTATGAAACATACCTTTCTTGACCTGCTGTGTCCCATAACTGGATCACCACAGGTTTTCCATCTACTACCACGGTCCACTTGCAGGAATCGAGGCCTACAAATGATATTTTGTTGACATAAGTCTTTTTTTACTAACAAACATTTATTTGCACACTGTGCATAATCTTATGGTAAAGATCAGGACCTTACCAATGGAGGCCGGTAGATCTAAAGAAAACTTCCCACTCTGAGCTCTCTTCATGAAGGAAGTCTTTCCCACACAGCTGTCTCCAATCATAACCACGTTGAAACTGTCTGAGCTGAGCTCCGTCCCTCTGGAATCACCTGTTGACAAAACAGCAAAATCACTTTCATATGAAATGTTTTTCATCATCCGTACCGAATGCACAGTGTGCAAATATCAACGCTCTATTTACCGAAGGAAATCTGCCCTTTGTTCTCTTGAACCAGGCTGATTTCAGCACGCTGGGACTTGACTGGACTCTTCTTGCTGTGAAACAGATGAACACACTTAACACCACGTATGATGTGTGCGGCATGTTCTCATTTATAGATAACACAAAGGAACCTGCATACATTTAGCCGTCAGAGCGTGTGACTTTGTTCAGAAGGCGTACACGTAACGTCTTTCTCTTATGTTCAACTTACGTCTCAGGCTGTGAGGGCTCTTCAACCTTTGATATGTTGATGCGGGGTGATGCGCTGTCATCATTTTCATCAACCTGCAGACACAAAAAATGTCATTTATTTACTTAACTCATTCATGAGCTCAAAATGTGGAATCTTTCTTCTGTTACAGAATCGATTACAAATTTATCCTCAAGAACATCACTACCCAATCTCTTTTGAAACCTGTCTGTGACAAGTTTCTGGGGAAGGGAGATACATGTGGATGTTCTTCTTTCTACTATCTGAAACATGAAATGTTGGCCACAAATTCCTCTTTTCTGTTCATTGTGTCATTCTTTTGCTTGAAACAACTATGAGATGTAAATGCAAGATATTTTATGCAAATAGGAAGTGCAGCTGAACACTGTGTGCTTGAAAGAATAGCCATTTGAGCAACAATAAGCACTCACAACAGACTCCATGCCTAACCCTATGAATACGGTAATATACATTTTAAAAACAAAGGGTTATGTCCATACCCAGGGACAACAGTGCTAAGTTTCTCTGTGCGTATTTATAATCTGACTTTTAAAAACATCACAAATAGCTTTTCAAGCAAATCCTGACCCAAAGATTCATAAAAATTAACACAAACATTTTTAAAAATATTCTGATATTGTGAATTTCACATAACTAGGAGTATGCGTAGTGATACTGATGTACTGAAAATGAATAGACTTGAACACATATGGGGAAGTGAATGAGAAACAATAATGAGATGGTATCTACAAGACAGTGAGAAGCTGACAGTTTGTTTCTCACCTCTGATATCTTCTCCAGACACGCTGAATCTTCTCTGGGGTCTTCAGCCGCCTTGTGTCCTCCTTCCTCTGTGATTCCACTGAGATCGTTGTCATTTTCTGTATCTATCACTCTGTCGTTCTGGCTTTGTTCTTTGTTGCTTTGATGCAAGCGTGACTTCCGGTTAGATCCAAACTTTTTTTTCCTCCCTCCAGATGCTGAGTCTGAGGGCGCATCACTTTTGGGAGATGTGGATGGAAGTGGGTGAGAATTTAAATTCAGTTGATCCTGTGTTTCTATCTGTTGGCTCGGAGGAACTGAACTTTCTTCAGGTTTTTGCTCAACCAGGGGTTGTAAAATAGACTCATCAACATTGCTGATTTCCACTCCTTCTTTCTTTTCATCTTGTTTGGAGAAGCTTTCTCTGTGTTCTGTTTGGAGTTGCGATTGTTTGTCTTTCAAACTAGAGGAACCCTCAGTTGCTCCATCTTCCCCAGCTGTTAAAGTCTCTGTTGCATCATCACCCAGCTCCTGCTTTTGGTGCAAGTTTTCACCTTTGACTCGAGATCCAAGACTCCTGCGGGTGGAGGCCATTTTTTTTCTCCTGCCGGTCAAATTGAAATCTGGACTTGCACTTTTTATCTCAAGCTCAGAGCTCTCTGGTGCACTGGTAGTGTTCATCTCAGTGTTTGAGGGTACTAACTGACTTAATGAGCTGCTGTTTTCTCCTGCAATCACACTGGTATTTTGCACCTCAGTGCTTGCAAATTCATTTAGTTGTGACGCCTCCACACATGGTTCAACATTTCTCTCATCAGACTCTTTATCAGCCACTTTATCAAATGTAACAGGATCGACAGCCGCCTCAATTTCAGAGTTAGATTCTTCAGGAAGAGAAACTGGTGTCACATCATCCTTGCTGCTCTGCTGGTTAGAAGTATTGCTTTGTAGCTTAGACTCCTCATAAAGACTGGATCTGGCTTTGTCAGTCTCTTGCTGTTCAACAGTATCCTGTAAAGACTGGACATTTTCACTTTCTGTTTTGTCTTTGTTGTCGGTCTTCCCCTCTTGTTTCCTGTTGAGTAGCGTCCTGCGTGTAGAAGCAAACTTTCTCTTCTTCTGTTGGGTTCTTGCATCCATTATTGTGGACTCATCCACAGCCGGCTCTTGTTCCCCAGACTCGTGCAAAGTATTTACTTCTTTGGTTTCAAGAACACGCTCCTCTCCCAGATCTTGTTCAGGTCTTTCTACATCAGCTGAGCCCTCCACCCCTGTGCTGTGGTCTTCTTCTGTTGTGAAATGTCCCACGGTTTCTATCGCATTTTCTGTCCGCTGCAGTTGGACTTCTTGCCCTCGTGAGCTTTTGTCACAAGATAAAGCGCCTGTGTTTTGGCACTGAAAGACTTCTTGATCAGGAACTTGATTGGAGGGGTTGCTAATGTCATCATGATACAAGATGTTCTGCATATCTGAGTCAGCTTTATAAACAGAGGCTTCTGGAGATTGCATCAGGTCCTTTTTCTCATTGTGAAATCCTGTGAAGTGACTTAAATTCTCAGCAGGCTTTGTGTCTTTCTCATTGTTGTCTGTAATGGATTTGGGAGAGTCCTCCTTACCGGGATCAATATCTGATGTTGCAACACCACCGCTGTCCACAATGTTGTGTGAAAAAAACGTGTCCACCTCCAGCAGCCTTATTGTCTTTTCATCTTCAGTTACAGTTGAACTACTCTTTTCTACCTTCTCAGCAGATATGCCTTGTAATTCTTCCTGCCTTATCTGTATTGCTAATTTTTCTGTTGCGTCATCATGCTCAATGTTTTCTAAATCTCCCTCTTTAGGTCTTTCACTTGCCTCACTGCCCTTGACACGGTGTGCTCCTTTATTCCTCCGGCTTGATCCCATTTTCCTTCTGTTGCCTGCTGGTTTGAAGCCTGACTGACTTTCGTTTTTGTCGCTAAAGACATTTTCCTGAGGTTTGGAGTCCGGAGGAGCGTCTGTATCTGACTGCAGTGTTTGTAGAGAACACTCGCTCTCTGTATTTAAGCTTTGATCGATTTGATGCGTTTCTTGATTTTCTGTTGGGACAGTCTGTCCTTTGTCTTCTTCACTCACAACACCCTCCGGAAGCTCAGTTCCTGCAGTTTCAGATGAGTTGAAATTCTCACCCTGTTCCCCATTTTTAAGAAATGCACCTGGTGGTGATGAAAATGTTTGCTCAACACTGTATTCAAATTCGGTACAGTTTTCAGGGTCACTTTCTTCTGTGGTTTTCTCCATTGTACTAATATTCTCTGTGTTTTTGTTGCCTTGAGTATTTCCATACATTAACATTTCCACGTCTTCATCCCATTCCTTGTTTTCTGTTATGGAGGATACTGTGGGGAGTCTGTCATCTGCAAGCTCCCTGGAATATGACTCGTTCAGCTGCAGCTCCGCAGCAGGACTAAAATGTGAACTTGAGATGCCAAACTCTGTGATGCCTGACACTGTGCCCAAATGTGTATTTTGTTTGTCATGCACAGTGATGTTTTCGATCTGAAGAGGGTCAGTTTTATCAGTTTCTTCCAGCTTTATTTCCATAGAGTTTTCCTGGCCAGAACCTTGTGCTCCTCTGTTCCTATCTGGGCTGAAACTTGCATCACGTTGCTGAGAATCCAGCGAAGCTTGCATTTCATACCCCAGACTTTGTAAAGTCATTTCGGTGTCTCCCATTTCAGAAATAAGTCCTCCGACCACCTTAAGAGCCGTTTCTTCAACATTCTGACTCATTTCATCCTTTCCTTGGTTTCTGATCTCGTATGCATCAGTAGCTGCATTGTCTACTTTTTCTATGTCGCTGATTTGTGGCGGTGAATCCTCAACACTTTTTACAGCAACCTCTGGCCAGTGAGTGTCCCCAGTTTTAATCTGGCTATATGAGGTTCTGGACAGGTTTTCATTTTTTTCTGTAGCATCATCCTCCTCTTTCTCTATTTTGTAATCAGTTTCCAACGTGTCTTGTGCCTCTGCTGGCTCAACCTTTTGTTCATGGGCTTTCCTAATAGCATCCTCTGACTGTCGAGTCACCCTGACATTAGATAAGTGTTCCTCTTTTGTAGGCAGCTTGTCTTCTGCTGATGTGTTCTCACCTCTCCTTTCAGATTCTGTGTCTTCGACGTGGGTGCTTTTTTCTGTTTCCATCTCTGATGGTGACAGCAGTTTACACGCCAAATGGCTCGGGTGAAAATGTTCATCTCTTTCTCGACTCTTCATGTCTGTCATTAAAGACAGACTTGGAAGTTCCTCTATCACTGAGGCTGAATGTTCAACAAAAATAGTTGACTCAGGGGTGCAAACTAGAGGGCCAGAGTGCGCATTTGCTTCTTCAGTCTCCAAAATATCCATGTTTTGCTCTCCTTCCAGCATTATTTTTGTAGATTTGTCCTGGCAGGCTGTCTCTGTTAATGCTGTTTCACTGGATTCGTTGCTGTTTGTATTAAAATCAAATTCCTCATAGCATGTTTCTGCAACCACATCTTTGATTTTATGTTTTCCTTTATTTTTGCGACTGGACCCCATTTTCTTTCTGCGTGGAAAGTCCGTCCTGTATTCCTCATCTACACTCACAGTGCTTTCCTCAAGCTGGCCCTCAGGAAAGCTTTGTGAAACTGTACTTTGTGAATGAAAGGTTAACAAAGTGGATTTGTACTCCTCCATTTCAGAGAGGGGTTCTTTCTCCTCCAGATGAAATATTTGGTCAATGTCAGGCTTTAAATCATCCTCTGCTCTCCCAGTGAACTCATGCACCTGACTTGGAGCAGAGTCTACTTTTCCTATGTCACTCGTATGTGAGTTATTGGTATCATAAAAATCACAATCCTCATTTCTTAAGTTTAAAGCATCTGAGATATTTTCTTTTGTGGGATACACATCTGTTTTATCGTCTGTTTCTGAAACTTCCTGTTTGGCGGCAGGATTATCAGGACTTGTCACCGTGAACTCACGCAGCTCAACGTTGATGGTTTTATCTTGGTCAGTCTGGTTACCAGAAGCTTTATCTCCTATTATTTCGAATGTGTAGTTACTTTGCAGATCTTTTTGCATTTGTGTCGTGTGAACCTCATCTTCCTGCAGTTCCTGTTTAGCATCCTCTGAAATATGAGCACTTACGTCTTCTTTATTTTGATGACTTTCAGGCTTATCCACCTCTTGAAACAATACTTCCACTGATCTATCAGCCACCTTTAAATTATTTTCAGCCTCTCTTTCATCTTGATCTTCTGGAGGGTGTTGGCTTTTAAGAATTACACTCTCCAGGTCGTCCTCGGCATGCTTTGTTGGCACAGAGATCTGAACCTCAGAATAACCAGCTGCAGAGATCGGAAACAGTGGGCTGTCATGTGACACAGACAAGAGAATATCATGATCAGAATCTTGACTCAGTTCTTCCTGGCATGTTGTTTTTGGATCCAAGGCTATATTTGTTGTCTCCTGGGCCTCACCATCTCCTGATTTGTCTAAAATATCCTCTTCAGGTTTTTTAACAAGTTGTCTTCCTTTCATTTTACGGCTTGATGCAAGTTTTCTTCTGCTTCCACTGAGGCTGAATCCGGGGTTTATTTGCTCCTCCAGGCTCACAGAGCTATCCTGAAGTTGGGGATCAAGTGGGGGATTGAAGTCTGTAGTGACAACTCTGTCTACTTCATGAACACTTTCTTCACAACTCTGTATTGTTTTATTCTCCACAAGGCCTCCATCGGCACCTTCTAAACTGGTGATTCCTGTTTTCTCAGAATCAGTCGCATTACCGTCCTCATTTTTCTGGCCTAAAGCCTCCTGGTGTCCGTCTCTTGTTGGACATTTGTCTTGGGTTTCATCAGAGGTTGAAGCTTCTCTTTTGACTGCAGAATCAGTACTTTTCACCATGAGTTCAGGCTGCTCTGTGGTGATATTTTCAGGCTCCTGGTTTTCAGAGCATCTGTCAGGGTTTTCCTTGTCATGTAGTGTGGCACTTTGAGAGAATACATCATTTTGGTGCATACCCTGCAGAGGTAACATCTTACCATCCTTTTCATGCTCTTCCTTCACATCAGACTCTGAATGCTGGGAATCTGTGACTTCAGACACGTTGAAAACTTCACAGTGCTCCTCATTTGCGGGAAACTCCTCTTTTGGTGACAAAACATTTGTTTGCTCAACAGTGCTCTCTATTTCATGTTTTTCTTTGATGCTGCTTTTATTTGTGGTTTTCTCTGCCGTCACAGACTCTAAAACCACTGACTTAACATGTGACACATCCACCCAGTAGCCACCCTGTAAACTTCCATCCTGCCCGAACAAGTCAGCATCATCTTTCATGGGACTTTCTGACTCTGTTAGAAAACACGTGTTGAAATTTTCTGCTTGATTACTGATGATCTGCTGATCCAGTTGAGGACATGAAGATACTCCTAAAATAGTTGGTTCAGAGAGAGCAAAAGTATGTGAGCGTTCTTCAAGTTCCTCATTTTCAAGAATGTCAGAAATGTCAGCCCCTTTTGTCTCATTTTCACAAGATTGCAGATGATCAGCTTTGGTGATTAAACTTTCTCTGACATCCTCCAGACTGACTGTTGCGGTGGGGTTTAGCTCAGTGGGATCAAATGTGCTGGCTGAAGACATGGAGCCGTCACGTGTTGCAGATATATCATGCTCACTTCCCAGATTTAACTCCTGCACTTCTGGCTGTGCTGCTGCAGAGATCTGGGCTTCAGGAGTATTAGTCTCAGTCTCCTGCTCAATACCCTCCCGAGGCTCAAAGCCTTTCACATGCTGCCCTCCTTTCCTCTTTCGACTAGACCCCAACTTCTTTCTGTTTACTGAAGCTTCAGATGCCGGTGGGTGTTGGATTTCAGATGTTGAACCATCTGCAGTCGGGGCAAGCAATGATTTGGCACCTTCCTCTGACACCAGCTCTTGATCTGCAGACATATTTTCTACTCCATAATAATCAGCTTTAGAGGTTTCTCTTGGTTTTGGTGCCGTTCGACGAGAACCAATCCGTTTTTTCCTGTCACTGTGTGCAGACATGGTTTCTCCTGGTTGTCCCTCAAGTATGAAACACCCTGTTGTGCAATGTATTGCATAAATCATGTTCAAAACATTAATAAGCAGCAATGAACTGAATAAAGAGAAAATTATAAAACAAAGAAAGCCTCTAAAGTGTTCCCAAGTGTTAAGGTTTTATTTCAAACTAACCTACAAACAGCATAAAAGCTTGGTAAATTCCCCATTATAACCACTACAACTCAGCTGAATGTGGTTCAGCCGGTACATCCATGTTAAACAACTAGTTTTAGCCGTGTCTTGCTGAACAACTAGTGACCTTCAATAGAAACGACCCCACATGTACTTACCAACTGTGTCGTCTCATAACACGAGCTACACTGCAATGGCAACTCAGCAGCCTCTGCTCAACCGGAGTTGCATTTCACACACGGGGGTGTGTTTCTAAACGGCAAGCATGTCTGAGCACTTCCTGTGTGGGTTTTACTTGCAGATTTATCTGCACCACACATTATCTTCTTGAAGTAAATATAGCAGTTTTTAAAAGTATCACATGGAAAACTTTTATACTGATACTCATGCAACTGTAGACTTTAAAATGTTTAGTCAAAAATGAAATAACTTTGGAAAAAAAAAACACCCCAAACATTTATTTAACAAGTTACTAAACTGCATTATCACAAACTCTTAAGAGCTCAGAGTAGTGAATGTCATCCTTTGCAAAACATACCAGAGCCAAAATAATGAATTATAGATGTTTTATAGACAACCTATTAATAAAAGCCCGTTATTTATAACATAGGTAAAATATTAAGCTTACTGTCTGTCACAGTCCCTCAACCACATTTCACAGTGATCCACATAAAATAATGAAGAGTCAAAGAATAAAAAAGAAACCAAAACATCAAGTTTAATTTGACATTTAAAAAAAAAAGAAAAACATACATTGTTGTTCCAATCAAATGGAGTATACAGTGTCAAAACATGCAGGGCAAGACAAAATGTCTTGTGACTAACTAGAGGACAAGAGGAGAAAAAAAAAAGAAAAAAAAGGAAAGAACACTCAAGTCCTTTGTTGTTCATTTAACGGACATCGCACAATGACCACGGTTAGGCTGCCTTAACCTTGCAAACAAAATCTAAAAAAAAAAAAAACAGGACTATAAAATGTCGTCTTTTCACAGCCTTAGCATGACCCTGCAGAACAATCCAAGATCTTCATTTCCTCTCATTAGACCTGGAACGACTGTAAAAACAAAACATCCGGTGAATAATTTCAGTTATTAATAAAAGGTCAATTGAAGTGTTTGGTATGGTGATAGTTAACTTTACCTCCTTGATCGTGAAAAGGATCGTGAGCGCCTACGGTTCTTGTCTCTGGAGAGAGACCGATATCTACGTCTATCCTTTGAAAGAGACCTGAAGAAGAAAATATTTTTGTAAAATCACAGACTAACGTGTAGTCTAGATAAAGTTTTTGTCAATCTTACCTGCTGCGACTGCGGCTTAGGCTCCTCCTCCTTGGCGATCTAAGGTGTGGATGAAGTTTAAAAGAATAAAATAAAATAAAAGAAAACAATATTAGAATAGAAAATGTACCATTTCCCTGTTACTAATGAAACCTTTGGCACTTTGAGCGTTTAAAGAGCCTTGGATTACACACGGAAACGTGGTTACACGTTCTTCTGGTCTGTTTACAGAAGGATCATCTGCATCCACGAACTTAATCAGGGCTCGACATTAAGATTTAACTTTGACATGTCTTTTTAAGGCGAGTCAGCTGCAGTACAGCTTTTAAATTGGTTTGTGACAACACAGGAGACACAGCCTATTCAAGATGTTCTGGACAAAGCAGCTTGCATCTTTTGGTGGGTCTGCTTGTTACTTTAAGGTTTGGTTAAAAAACAAACAAACAAAAAAAAAAACAACTTGTGTCTCAAATAATGAAACACTGCAGCATTTTGAGAGAGTTGCAATAATAATAATAATAGTTGTAGTAATGATAATAAAAAACAAACAGAAACAGCATCTAGACTTATAAAGATCACCATTTCACAAATGAATACTATTTTATAATAGCTTAATGTCGAGCCATGAAAATCCAAACAGCTAACAACTACAATGAACATCAAATAAAAATGAGATCAGTTTCTTTTCAAATGAAATTTAAAGAATGATGATCCAGTTTTTTGAGCTTTAGATTTTTTTGCACTGCTGCACTGACATTCTTCTAAATACTGTATCATAAAACTGCTGAAGAAAAAACTGTCAAGCAGCTTTGAATGCTAGCGTAACCATATAATCTACAAAGAGCAGGATAAAAACAACTTACTATTTTGGGGGAATTGGGCAAGATAGAAATGACGCAAGGAAGCCAGACTGATGGTGTGGGAGGTCGAATTGCAGAGAGGATTTGCCACATGATGCAAATGTTGGAGATATTGAAGTTGCTTGGTAGCTGGTTGGAGGGGGTAGTTGTTGATTTTTCCTGCCTTTTTTGGGGGGTGAGGGATTGGTGGGGATGTAAGCCAAGGGCTGTTCCCGCTGATACAGTAGACTAGAAAGAGTATAGACGCTGATTGGTTGATAATGTGAAGTGGACCCCTGTTGTTTGGGTAAAGGTTGGAGGAAGTAGAAGAGGATGCTGGGAACTGCATGCTCAGGAACCAAAAGGTTGGTGGAACCTGACGACTGGCGGTGTGCCTGGGTCATGTGACAACACCAGACAAGCTGATTGGGGCTCGCTGGTCAGCAGTCACATGATGCTGAAAGAAGACTAGTTGACTGACTCAGATGGTGAGAAGCGTGGTGGTGACTCTGCAACGGGGTTCAGTTTTATTAATAGATGGCAACTGAACTCAGAAAGAAAACAAAATTTACACCTACAGAAAATGATTTTAAAAGTATGTATTAATGAGTGATGGATGATGTAGTTATAACTGTGCTTCTCCAGGTTACCATTAAGATAACTGTGGTAGTTTGGTATTTTACATACTTTTATAAGAGCTAATAAATGGTCAAGTGCTGATATAAGCCGTCACTAGCCTTGGATGCTCTTATAAAAAAACTTACATTGAAATATTTAATAATTATCACTCTGGCCAATATGTAATCAGGGACCATATTCACAAAAAACCTCAATCCATGTAAATGTAAATCCTTATTGGCTGAGTTGGGATAAACCTCAACAAATAACAGACTCAGAGGTCAAATTTAGTCCTAAAAACTACAAAGTTACTGAAACCTGAACACGTTAAGTGATTTTTTTCCACCAATAACTTGCCAGTTCCGAGATCCATTTAGTAATTTTACAATAATTAATTTTTGAAGGTGACAAGTTCATAAGAAATTCAGCTACTTTACCAAGCAGTCAAATTCTCTACACATCTATGTCCCTATGTACTTCTCTATTTGAACATGTAGCTTGTCACATTTATTAAAACCAAAATTCACAGGTCAGTACAAAGTCTTACATGATGACTTCACAGAACTCATACTTTAATGAAGCTGGTTTCAGAGGCACTGCATAAAATTTTGAGTTGTATGTAATATGTCCTCCTACTGTTAAGAAAAGATACTTTGTGAATATGGCCACAGATTTATTCAAATAAAAATAAAGAAAAGGAAGTGACATGTTACCAAAGTCTGAAGCAATCAGATCTCTAGATTAGCTGTTGAAAACCTCACACTGAATCTATGACCAATATAAAATCCTTCTACTGATGTAATATGGAGCACCAAGAATGACGACAATTTGATTAAGGTCACTGCAATCAGAATCTCTACTCTCCATTTGGCTTTTGTTTGAAAACTGTACATTAGGTTTTAGATCTGATATTTTGGTTGCTGTATAATGATTTTAATGTTTAAGGTGTGTACTAACTAATATGTGCTTTAATACACACTGAAAATAAAACTTATAAAATTATTAAAATGAAAATTGTCAAGTAAGAGATGCGTACCTTCGTCTGACTGGAGGACTACGTCGCCTAAAATCATCCCGAGGGCGTCTGCTCCAAGATGGAGGAGGACCACGGCTCCTTGACCGTTTTTCCCCAGTCGACAACTCGACACGGACTCGGCAGCCACACATGGTTCTATAAAAAAGATCATTAAGTGTATAAAACAAACTCCTAAAAGAACAATGAAGATGATGTGTGGCCACTACCTGCCATCCAGTTCTCTCACAGCATCAGACGCATCTCTGGGATCCTCAAACTCCACAAAAGCAAAGCCTGGCGGGTTCCTAGCAACCCAGACGCTTCTTAAAGGACCATAGTACCCAAAAGCTCGTTCTAGCTCTGTCTTATTGCCATTGTTTCCTAGATTCCCCACATAAACCTTGCAGTCTAGAGGACAGTCTCGATGAAAAGCCGGGTCTGAAAGAAACAGCAAAACATTTAAAAAAAAAAAAAAAAGTTATAACCAAATTTAAACACTGCATGACATGTTTTTTCAACTGTATTTCTCATTCCTTCTTTAGAAAGTTTATATGTTTTAATAAGACACAGTAACAAATAAGATGTGTAGATTCATCCATTCACGCGCCTTCATATAAATGTTGAATGCTATGAATAATCCACAATACAACTTTCTCTTGAACTGCAAGGAATGCTTTGAGGTTTCTGTTGTTTCAGAGAGTAAATAGAAAGTGCTCTGCAAGTGGCTCCAGCTGTGGTTAACTTGGCTCACCCTCTTTGTTTTTAAGATACAGGTTTTGCTTAGGTGTTTTATTTCTGTCAGGAGTTGGATGAATGACAATTTTCTTCAACTAAATAATGCAAAAACTGAAGTCCTCGTTTGTGCTCCTGACAGATTTCTTCCTGAGATAGTAGAGACTCTTGGCCCACTTGCCTCATTTACTAAGCCCTCAGTGGGGAACCTCGGGGTAACTCTTGACCCTGTTTTGTCTTTGGATTCTCACATGAAATCACTGATTTCTTCTTGTTTTTAATCATTTAAAAAATAATGCAAAGCTGAAGTCCTTGCAGTTGTGTTTCACGATCTGAGGTGATCATTCATGCCTTCATTTCATCACGTCTCTATTATTGTAACTCTAATTTCACGATTTCAGGTTGTTCAGAACGCTGCTGCAAGGCTAATAAAATCTTCCAAGCATTCACATGTCACCCCTTTACTAATCAAGCTACAGTGGCTCCCCATTCATTACAGAGAACATCTCAAAATTCTGGTTTTAACATACAGAGCTCTAAATGGTCAGTCCCCAGATCATATTAGAGAGATTTTTATATTTCCTTGCATACTGCACAATACTAAGATCCCTTCCTTCTAAAGATTTTTTTCTGAAGTTGATACTGTATGACATCAAGCCAAAATCTTCTTGCGTGGTCATATTCTCCAGAAAGTCCATGAGAGTAGACACTTCAGCAGTTACTTTAAAAGCTGAAGTGCATGCCTGCACAGCAAAGATCAAGTGTGTTTTCCATCTTTGTGGATCTGGTAGTACTTTTTACATTTTGCTTTTGTCTCCAAGATACTTCAAAAGGAATTTGTTTTTGGATTGTCAGAGAAAGTTGGTTCAACAGATGTAGTTTGTTTTTTTTCCTCAGGCAGAAATGGAGAGAGGCATTTATTTTTTCACACCACTTTCAAAGTGGACTGTTTTATGAACAAGTCCCAAACTCTGCTGGATTTGCAGAACGACTAATCGTGGTTTCACATGCACACACCAAAAGCATCCTGAGTGTCCACTCATTTTGATGGGGCGATGTCAAGTGTTCCCAAACTGAATCGTTGGTTCTGTGTGTTGAGGAGTGAGAGTTGCTTCCATCAAAAATCGGGGAATTTTAAAATGTTGACACCTCACTACAAGTGTCAGCCCCCCCACACGGCTAGTGCTGGTCAATAAAATCGTACATGGGGCAGGACAGTTTCAAACTATGTGGCCTGTTTGCCTAGCGAGCAGGAAGAAATCTGATTTATCATGGTATGACGTAAACATGTCAGAAGCACCACTCGTCAAGCACTGTGACGCTGCTTTGTTAGGCCACAGTATTCCTGAAAGTCAGTGCTGTTTTTTAGAAGCTTTTGACTCTGACCCACAAGTTGTAAATAAACTGTCTGTGTTGGTAGCCTACATGTGTAAACACCATGGGTTCAGCAACCATAGTTGTAGAGTCTCAAATTTTTATGCTCTAGAATAAAAAATTGATTCACTTAAATAAATTTTGTGAAAAAAAAAGAACTACTACACTAATAATCAAGCCAAGACAGACTTAACTACTGGCAACTATTAAGTTTAAATGATCTAATTACCTTGCTCACCAGTAATTCCTCAAATAAATAAATAAATAAAATTGACCAAATCGGCTTGATTTTGGGAAGACACCCCCACATCCCCAATTTGGTTTCCTCCTTTATTGCTCAAAAATAATTATTTAATAATTAATTAATTAAGAACTGGAATAATAAATAAGTGCTGGAACCTAAGCCATTATAAAACATATGATAGATTAAAATTAAATGGCTGAAAATGAGCATAAGATCCATTTAATTTCCTGCTGAGCCAGCTAACACTGAACTTGGACACGTTTAATTTGTACCTCACAAGTCTGAACAGTTGTGAACTTGGTGGCCCCCTCACTCCTCTGACATGATCAAACAAGTTGTACATTGCCTGGGATTCGTAGCCTATATATTGTAATCTAATGCGAGCGAACAAGAAATAAAATATGCATCCAGCCAACTGAAATTTGTTTCAAGAAAAATTAACTGCATGGACTCAGATTAAAATTTAAAAAACACTTTAAAATAGAGCACAAGATTTCATATTGCAAAACAAGTTGTGTTTTTTTTCCCCTTTTGTTAATGTTTGTGTGTGTGTGTATGCATATATAGTCAGTACTTAAAAATAAAAGGAAACATTCAGATTATCAGAATCATCAGCATTTGAAGGGTCAAATAAAAATCTCTTCCCTATCTATTAAGGACATAGATTCAAAGACTGGCTGGTCAAAAAATAGATACTTAAACATCCTAACAAACATTTTTCTAGGGAAACCCTATTAAAAAAAAGAAGAAAAATGTTACAAGTGACAAGTCGTCATACCTCCCATTCTAACTTTCTTCTTTTTAGACACGTGCAGTCAGATGTACCTGAGAGAGAGAGAGAAAGAGAGAGAGAGAGAGAGAGAGAGAGAGAGAGAAACAGCAACAAACTGTGTCAAAAGTTTATTTTCGCTACTCAGCTCTGTATAACTATGCTAAGTAATGTCACTGATATAGATTTGTATCCTGTTAACGAGATGCATAGTGTTTTATCATTCTGCTGCTGATGTTTCTTTGTCAAGAAATCTATTTCAGTATATTTTATGTACTTTTTCATTCCGACTTCAGTCTCATGTTGAACCCATCTTAAGCCCCGTCTCGTCTGTTTGTGGTCTTTTGTGTGTCATGGTTATTTTCCGACTTGCTTTTGTAATTTTGTGTGTGAAATCTTTCCCTTTTCACGTCATTTTTAATTTTATGTATCCACTTTCCCTTTTATGTCTATTTTAATATTTTTTTTTACACGCATTTCACACCTACTCATTTATTTCTTACAATAACATTATTAATTTGCTGGGAAGAGAACAACAACCTGGTTCAGGATCGCTAGCTGCTTTAGCCAGTCGGATCCGTCTATATCTCTAATGTGTGATTTTTTTATTACTGGCCGGGAATTCTACATGAATCCTTCCCAATAATTACACGAAATAATAACATTTTTGTGTAATTTGGCTAGCAAAAGCTCGTGTAGCCGAATGTCCCTGCCCCCAACGGTAATGCTGCGTTAGCGAGCACAAGATGCTAACAAAGCTATCATGTATTACAGCAAAAAAAAAAGTGACTACTGAACGAAATCCCACGAGAATGGTGCAGTCAAACACAAGATACGAAGCTTACCCTTATGTAGCTAAAATTTCACAAAATATTGAATGCAGACTTCTTGCCGCCAGTTTCGGCAGAAAGCCGATACGTTAGCTTGAAAGCTCCTGAAAGCACACACCACTCAACGGAAGAGGGGAGGCTTCTCTTCTTCTACATTTGAATTCATGGGAGTGTGAATCAACAACGTTGACTATGTCGCCGCCTACTGTACTGCAGCGAACACGGCACCAGTTATGTACATTTTTTTTGGGTAACCCAGATATTTGTCGAGAAACGATGTCACTGGTGTCACATGTATGTTTGAGTTCTTTGTGTATTTATTTATTTATTTTGTTTACACCACCTTGAGAGTGTAATTGAGCCATAATACAAATACAAACAGATTCTAGGCAATTTTACATTGAGTGGACGTTTATTGTCCTTCCTGTATGGGTAGTGGCATCCAGCCAAATACATCACTTTCTTCCCTTGGACAGTTTAATTTGCATCAACACATCTACACTGTTATAATTAAAGCAATTGCCCAATTATAAACAATGATCCAGAGGAAGAGATTAACTATCTTGGACTATGTATGGATCTGTTCTATGACAAACTAGTGTTGTAATATGCTTCTTTTATTAAAAGTTTCAAAAATTGCACTTAATAGTAAGCTTCAGTGCACAGGATTTTTTGACCAGATATTCTGTGTCCTTGACCAATGTTTTTGTCCCTTAAGTGATGCTTTTCATATTAGTTTTTGTCTGGAGGCCAGAGATTTTCCACAACATTTTTTTTTCATCACCCTCAGCCCTTTGCATGATTGTTTTTCAGATATTTGGCAATGTGCTTCTCTTCATAACAAAGACCCAAGGCTTTTCTCCCTTAAAAACATCTCCCATTACTTCATATCAAGCCCATACATTTACACCACCATTCTCCTCAAGAAACATAAACAAAGCTGTTCAACAGACACACACACACACACACACACACACAAACCCAAATAAACAAAGCAAACCATTTAAATAACAAATTCTATTAGAGGCAGCCAAAGTATATTTAGAAATGAATACATGGCAATTTTATTTCTTGGAAAACACTTTCCTCTTAAACCAAACTTTCTAAATATAAACATATTTTCCTGGATAGATGATAAGAACATCAGTGTACTTCCTGAAACACCACAATAAAGCACAAGTTCTAAGGTTTTTCTAAGTAAGTAGCTTTTTAAAATCTAAATCCATTTTACAAAGATTGTCAAATAGATACGTATTCATGTAAAGGTTACCAAACATGAGAGCAACTCTGGCAGAGTTTAAGCTGAGACTCTTTACAGAGGGATCAATAACATATTAGCATCTGTGTAACTGACCCACTATATTATAAATACAATCTCTAGAAATGCTGATTTTTTAAAGCTGTTTTTTAAATCTTACTTCAACCTCACAATCGGGTTAAGGAGATGCACTTTATTGAAAAATTCTCTCAAGTGTTCCCCACTCATACAGCCATGTTCAGCTTGAAGAAAAGTCACCTCGAAAGTGTGTAGGTTTGTTAAAAGTACCTCTACCTTGAGTATTAGGAGGGTAATGGGTCACTGTGACTCAGAAAATACAGCAGTCATCTGCCAAATGCCTTAGATGTGTTCATCAGTGTGTGGTTGTAAATTATAGAAAAAAACAAAAAACACTGCTTGGACTCAGCAGTCTGGTGAACGTGGTTTATAGTGTGAAAGTACTTTGGCTGGTCAAAAAGACAAGAGAAAAGTTGATAGAAAATGCTTTCTATTTGCCATTAACAATGTCATAATGTTATACAATGTCACAAGGTCCTTTAAAAAACATTTCTTTTGTTTCTTTGCCAAACAATTAGTTGAAGTTTTAATATAAATCATTTTCAGTAAGTCATAATGGTCTCGATTAAGCTGCAGATAATAAATAAATAAAAAGTATGAGAGGAGGAAAGCTTGAGAGTCCACCTCAAGGTCTTTTTGTTTTTCTTTTTTCTTTTTTGTGCAATGCATCAAAGGCATTCATGGCTTAGATATAATATTTATGTTTCCCATCAACAAGAAACACAAACATTCCTGAGCCAGTTTGACCTTATAAGAAAAAAACAAAACAAACCAAAAGAAAAAAAAAAAACAAAAAACAGGGAAAGCAGCTGCCTGCCATTTAGTGATTGCGTAAGAACATTGGTAAATCAACAGTCAGGGTTATTGCTCAACAGGAGAAATCACCATGAATGACCCCTTGGAAGTGAGCAGGTGGGCGGGCAGACACTGTGCGTATACGCTTCCTGTGCAGAGACGAGTTCAAGAAGAAGTGTGGCACAGGGGAAGCAGAGTGTAACGGAAAACCTTGGACTCCTTTTTGCAGCTCAGGTGGTGAACTCTCTGTCCTCTAAACAGAAGAACGCTGGTTTGATCCTTCAACTTCCTTCTTATTCAAGTCAAATTATGTTCGGACAAGATGCTTACCCAAACACTGTCCTTGAGAGTATTCCTGACTTTCCACTCACTTTAGATAAAACAGAGTCTGTTAAAATAATGTTTTTGGTCTCGTGTCTGTACTATATCTGAAATGCTCACATTGGAAAATGAAAGACTTTTATTTATAAAAGTTGAATTGTTTTTAGAATGTTTAAGGGATTGTTTAAAGGATTTTTCTTCCAAATAACAAGGTTCAAATTAGTAAGTGAGCATTAAAAAAATGGCTTTAGAGGTGAAATTTCTAAGTTGGACACTTTCCTTTTATTAATGCCTGAAAATACAACAATAATCCACCCTATGAAGTGGATAGATGTTTCACTTGGTGGTGTTTTTTTTTTTTTTTTTTTTTTTACTGTACTGACTTCACAGAACTGCAAAGGCAGTTGAAAAAGAACAAACAAAAACAAAACACTTTTTAATAATAATCTGAAGTGCTGAGACACCACAAAGTGTGCTGATGGTAGACAAGGAAATGACCGTAAAACCTCGTTATCACACCAAATAAGGAAAAATGTCATGTTTTATGAACTGAGCATGAGGATGTAGTTATGTTTCAGTTTAATTAATAAACCTAGTTAAAACTGTTGTACTCTAAAGCAACAGTTAAGGAGCCACAAAACAAAACAAAAATAAATAAAAAAGTCAGTTGAAGTCTGTACCAACTTAGAAGCTAATGCACTCAGATTTACAGAGTATATCTACATCTCCAACCACTTTAGAGTAAAACTATTCGGCTTCCTCTTTAATTCAGTTTACAAGTTCAGCAAAACTTCAGCTTCAATTCATGTTGCATTTTTAGTAACTTAACAGTGGGAAGTTGAAACTCTTTCTCTTTAATTTTGCTTTGTTATTTAAAGCTAATTCTCATGAACGTTTTTTAACTGTTATCATTTATCAAACTATAGAATTTATTTTTATATAAAGAAAGAAAAAAAACTTGTTCTTCAGTTAAGTAACGTTTAGCTCAACTGCGCCCTCTACCTGTGACTCTGATAACTAGCTAGCTAACGTCACAGGAACACGTTCATCCTGCAGAATTTAGACTGCTGGAAAAGTTGGAAAGCAGCGTTTAATTGAAGCAGATTTATCCTCTGTGGATTGAAAGTTAATGACCTCTTTATGTGACTATACGCATACTTAGTTACTGGAGTGACATACACCCACCCTGAAAAACACTCCATGGATTTATTTTTAGAAGAGAGGTCACGTGTCACAGGTTACGTTGAACTGGGTGCTCGGCGGTTTGAGTCTGTGCAGATAAAACTATTTCTGATATGTTTGTTGTGTGCATTTGTGAATTTACTTGTACGTGGTTCAGTTTATTTATGCTCCATGGATATATCAGAGGAATATGCCTACACAGAATTTACCTTCACGCTTATTGACCTGTTTTGCAACAGAGAGATTATGAAATGATTGCTGTCTAGTTTGTTTCCTGGCTGTTATGTTACTTCGGCATTCCTATCTCCAGTGTGGTCTTGTAACAACCTGAGCCAGTTCAGCACATGACTCATTCAAGATTCAAAGACTTTATTGTTATGTACAGTAAGGAAACAGGTTTCGCTGTACAACCAAATTCTTGCTTTGCTGAGTGCCCTGAGTATAAACTGAATAATTTAACAAACGGAAATTACAAGTGGTGATGAGAGATCTGTGCCAAGTTTCTGTGGCTGAAATGCAGACAATTACATTGTAAAGTTTTAAGAACAAAATTGTTGGTCTGGTATTGTTATATCAGTTTGGTGGCCGGTAATGAAAACTCTCAGGCAGTGATAACATGACTGAGTGGGTACTGAGTGTAATTTGTGTCCAAATTTATGGTTTCATAACAGCTAGTTATAGGGTAGATCTCAAACAAACCCATCCCTGAAAAAAACAGGCTGCAGGGGAGCACAACAGCTTAAAGTTTACACATAAAAGCAGTTACTATGATACTAGCTAAAAATTTGTGTTAAACCGACAAAAAAAAAGAAAAAAATTACGTTAGAAAGGTGCTTAGTCAATGTTATTATCACTTTATAGGAAGCAGTTTGTAGTTTCCATTAAAATGATGGTGCATTTTGTTAAATTCAATAGCTTAAATACAAATCTGCAGAAATCTAAATGTAATTATTTTACTTGTGTGCGGGTACAACGCAGATCTTTAAAATGTTTTTCTGCAAACAAATAGGATTCCTTTATTTTCTGTTGGATATTCATCAGCTCAAAATTCAGAAGCAATTTAAGTAATATGAGGAAATGTGTGTTGCCAAAGAGGGCTCAGGTCCTCCAAGGATGCCAAACAAAGCCTTTTATTCTTCTGGCTTTTTAAACTATTGATATAAAATAAAATAATGTGTACATTTGAAGGACACAAGCATAAACGTCTGATTTTGAGCCCTTCATGCATGAGAACAACGCAGCTTTGTGGCAACGAACTTCCACAACAGTATGGGGAAATTTACCCAGAAGAATGCATTTAAATGCACCTTATTTTTATTTAGATCTTTTTAAATAAAGGAATACAGGTCACTTACGTTGGCAGAACTGCTTAAATTGTATTTCTAGATATATGTCCTTGTATGCAACTGGTAGGTGCAAAGTACATATATATTTATTAAATTGGTGCAGTTAAGTCTCTTAACTATACTTAGTGAAATGTTAACCTTTTTACTTCATTTAATTTTAGTGAAGACTATCGTACTTTTAAATACTTTTAACTAAGCCCCAAATGTAAGAATATCTACCTTTAAATCCACCATCCTAGTCAATCAAGAAGAAAACACAAACATTTGAAGCTCAGCATGAAATTATCAAGAGATTTCTCCCTGTCATTTACTGTTCTGCCTTTTCTCAGTTATTTATTTTGGGAACTGGCAGACACTAGTATCAAACTCTTTCTTCAGGGGGCAAAAGTTCAGGGATAAAAGGGATCACTCAGAAGATTACTCCCATGTACGTAACACGGACGCCTCGAACGCAAACAAAGAGCATTATGTTGCTCGGCTTTATTTCAGTCGCAGCGAGTGGCTTTTATATCGCCAAATGAAGACTTCGGGCTCGGTTTGTTTTCTTAGTACATATCCTCCCGCTGCCATAGGTCCTCGCTGTAGCTGTTTAAATGAAACATCTCTTTTTCATACATCCACTCAGGGCAGTGTTTTTCAATCAGATTAGTACAGCACATTCTGTTCTGTTTCACTTCCTGATGACTGTGCAGCCTGTATCCCTGAATGAACTCGGCCGCATGCTTCTGGTTACACCAAGACTCTCATTCAGACAGATGTATTCTTGCAACCGCCTGTCACATTTTAAATCTTCATACAACTTTGCGAACGTGTCATGCAATTATCAAGAAGCCTGACTGTCTACTTGGCTCATTTTATCAGAAGTACATGTCTTCTAAAGGAAAGTGTGCTACAAAATAAGCAGAAATAGGAAGCTGAGAAGCCTCAGATCTGGTGTGAATGATAAATATAGATTAACCGTATGTCTGACAGGCGCATGTATTATTATTTATGGGACACAGATGATTCAATAATAATTAACCATCTAATTTTCCTGTTTCTAACCAGGCTGAACAGAAACAAGATGTTCACAATGTTACAGGAAGGAAAACAACATCTCAAGTCGTGTGTTTCAATTGAAATCTATTCATGCATTTCAGTTCATCTGAGGTTACAACAAGCTTGTTTGATCTCCTGTAAAACACTTCAGCTTGTGAAAAAAGCACTTGCAAAACCTCTGTGACACCAGAGTTTAAGGGTTTGGTGGATTCATCTCAGTATGAGGGGCTGTTTAAGTTTTTATTCAGAATTATTCATGTGTGTCCTGTATTTCTGATAGCTGCAGGTGGGTGACGATGCTTGGCGAGATTAGGGTTGATTTTATTTTCCTTATGTTTTTGTTAAGATCACAAGACCACACACGTTCTATTTACGCGAATAAAATGACCAACAACAAGTGTGTGTGAGATCCCTGCTTTCTTCTGATAAGCAGATGCCCGGAGAATTACTCAGCCGAATGATAACGTCCCCCTGGATTCGCAGAACCAGGTTCACTTACGTTTCATCACCTTTATAATTAACAGGATCAACATGTTCCCTTCAACAGCAGGCTTCTGTCTGCTAGCGCTGTGGTCAGACAGTGTCCTCCCCCACATCTGACTGTGAGATTCACCCACCTGAAACCTACAAAAAGCTGTTTGAAAATCCATGTTCAAGAAAAAAAAAATAGATTGACTTGTGTCTTACGGCCTCATATGGACAGATTCTGGGGAGCTTGACGACAACACAGTCAAAGCAGTAATCTTGGGCACACTTTAAAGCATTTTAATATAAAAAATATGATGAACTTCAGCACAAGCAGGAGTTCCAACATTGTATGCTGGTATATTAGTACCAGACCATCATCAGACCACAAAGGCACAAAGCAAGCTATAAAGATAGTTTATGACTCTTGAGGGAATTTCACACATCCCCGTTGTATAAGTCTGAGTTCATTAGAGGGACTCGGTGCCATTTTAAAACGAGCCAACTTTGTAAGCGATCAAATACAAAATCCTCTTTATTGCAACACAAATCAGAAGCAGATGAATGCCAGAATGACATCCTTCATTGTAAACAAGAATTCATCAGTATGCAGTGGGTTATTTTACTCTGTACACCCCCACACGCAGTAAATAAACAGAACACATTTGTGAAATGGGGGCTTTTCATGAACAAAACGGCTAAACGTGCTTTTATCTGCTGGAAAAATTTTGACAGCTTTGAAAAGTTAGAACAACTTTTGCATTTTTTTTGGCATGCGGTCTAATAACAAAAACCCATCACCTCTCAGGTGTTAGTAAAAGCAATTTCTAACACGTGAGAGACTAGTTTTTAGACTAGTTTAACATCAAGACTAGTCTCCATGTTAATCTACTGTTTATTGCTTTCTGTTTGTGTTAAGTGCTTTACTGTACCGTACTGCAGTGTAGAACAGTGGAGTTACTATGCAACACTGTATTTCCGTGAAAAATGTTTATCTTTTTATGCAGAATTGCATTTGACTTGTAAAAGAAGACCTCATAAAGCATAATAAATTAACATCACGTGGAACAGGCATAAGGCCTTTAGCTGTTGTTTAAAACTGACAGGTTCCCCTAAGAACACAAAATAGTCAACAGTTACCAGTAATATAAGCTCAGTCTACATTAGTTGAAGTTGTGGCTTTGACTATTCTTTTTTTTTCATATACATTTTATACTACTTATTTCACTAAGTATAGTGGTTACAGATAAAACAAAAATCACTTTCAACTTTTCACTCTGAAAAATTCTTCAGAACTTTGAGAAAAATCATGCTTCACAGGTTGTAATAACCTGTGCTTCAAATGCACTTAAAAGCATAACATTAACCAGACTACAGTAATATTCATATAGGAACAATAGTCAAATGAGCTCACTAATGCATTACATGAGTAGTTGCATGACAGAGGAGATTACTGCACATTAAACCTCATAAAATAGTCTTTGAACATATTTTTCTTTCTGTATGGGTTTATAATTAATTTCCTTTGATTCAAGACTGCTTGACACATATTCCCTTTTTGGCCCAGATAGATAAAATCCACTTTTCAAATAACACTTACTACTCTGTCATTTCTGCTTTTTATAGTCGTTGGAAATTCTTCTAACTGGTCTTCTAAAAACAGTGTTAAGCAAACGGGCCTCATATGTCTTTATCAGAGCTCTACTCTTAAACTGACAAACATTAGAAGAGAAATCATGTGCAATACCACCTAAACCATGTTTAAAAGTTTAGTTTGATCATAATCAGAGAAAAAAGTACATATAGCTTTACTGAAATGATCATTTAGCTATCTCATAAAAGCACAAGGCATGCATTAAAACTGCAACTCCCAAAAGAGAACAACCAAAGCATACTAAACACCAAAAGTAGCACTTGTGCAGAATCATGATGTTCAAAATCAAAGTTTCAATTCTAAAATTGCATATATTAGAACATGAGATGAGACATGAGAAAGAAATATTTACAATATCTTATGATTACCAGTTCTTAATATTAGGTAAATGCTTTGGATGAACATCAAAAACATTACATAATACACTTTTATGTATTATGTCATTTTCTCTTTAATAAAATAGAAAACTCGGTATACCCTTGTTGCTTCTCTGGGAATTACAAGGTTAAGTAGCAGCCTGTTGCTGCAGATCAAATGTACTTGATTAATTTATTATAAACAACAGCGAGTGCTTCTATAAAGACAGAGATTCTGGCATTTTTCTGGTCTGGAACGTTCATGTGTACATTAACCCAATGCCAAGGGGGAACAACATTGGCAAGGATCTCAGAAAACAATTGTTGCTGTCCATCAGTCTGGAAAGGGTCATAAGGTTATTCTATAAAAAATGATTCACCAGTGGAAAATATTTAAGCCAACTCCCAAACTTCCTGGGAATGGATGTTCACTCCAAGGTTGGAATGCTTAATGCGACAAAAAAAAAAAAGGGTCTCAGTTAAAGTTCATGACCAAACAATTAGGAAGAGACTGAGTGCAGCTACTCGGGAACGGTTATTAGTCCCACTAATAAGAAAATGTATTAAAAAAGTCAGGAGACCTCTGGCTGACTGTCCTTATAGCAGACGAGAAATGTGAAGATGTTTGGACTCAATACAACTGCCATAGACGGTGCCAGATGGGTGATGATTTGGGCTTATTTTTCAGTCACCTGAGTTTAGCACCTTTCAGCCATTGAGCTTACCATGAACTCCTCCGCACACAAAATTACTGTTGAGTCAAATGTGACGACAGCTATCCAACAGTTTGACCAAAGGTGCATCATTCAGTGGGACAATTATGCTGACCACACCAGAAAGTACATAACGTGAAGGTGTTGAAATTGTCCAGTTATGATTTAGACCTCAACGTGAACAATAAATCTTTGAAGAGACTTAAATCACGACTGTAGCAGCAATTAAATTCCATTCCAAGACTATAAAGTATATTTGAGTTGGAATTGAACTCCACTGAAATGCTGAGGTGGGACCTTAAAGCTGAGCAGGAACTTCAATGAGGAGATGAAACTTTATAAAAAAGAAAACAAAGAGTGTGTCAAAATCCCTCCACAACACTGCAATTGATAAGATCATAAAGAAAACAATTAGTAATAGTAAGTGTTGCTGCATGTCAGGCATTATAGTTGTATCTCATCTGAGGTTGAGTTTACCTCATTTTTGAGTTTATATATATATATATATATATATATATATGAAAGATGTCCTGTAATTTAAAACATTAGAATAAAAAAATGTCGTTTTTTTCCCCTGACATGACTGATAAAGACTTGTGCATTTCAGTGTTACAATAAGCTTATAGAGAAAATACTCTGGTGAAATACATGCAATTAAAACTGTACTTAACTAAAACAAATTTAATGTATTTCAAGCGCTAAAACTTAAAAACTTACTGTACTTTTTCTTTTTTTTTTCTTTTACAAAGACTATTGTGTCACCACGGTAAGGCAAATGAGCACAATAAGCGGCAACCATTTAGTGAAAATAATAGTGATAGATTTGAAAGAAGCGTAATATAGACGGGTTACAGGAATTAGCCTACTTTTAATCAGGAAAAAAGATGCCGGCCAAACAAAGACATCAGGTTATTTTCTCTCCCTCTCCCTCTCTCCCTGTCCCTCTCTCTCCCTCTTTTTTCTCCGTCCGTCTCAGAAACAGTAAATCCATCTCGCCGCGCATCTTATCGGCCAGTGGAGAGCGCGTTTATTTCGGTGTGTGTGAGCAGGCGGACTGTTACACGGCTCTGTTGTTGATACGTGTTGTCAGCTGAGCGGAGAGGACAGCCTGCTGCGGAACAGGCTGTTCCCGGCCTGGCACGGAACGGGTTACAGGTCAGGGTGTCTATTGGAACACAGTGTTCTCATCAGCAGCGGCAGCGGTACAGCTACAGTACAGCCGGAACATTGTGTTACTTTGTGGCTGCTTTCCAAGACCTGCCCTTAATTTTACACTAAGCGCCCTCCCACAACTCTACTCGTTTCTACTCTCTCTCTGTCTTTTCTCTCTCTCTCATGTGTTTTTTTTCTTTTTAAATTCTCCGTGGCTCCCTGCCCCTCCACTACCTAGTGTCATTTTGAAGTCAGAGCTCCATGTGGCCGCTTCACCGGCACGATCACCAGTGAGCGGGTGGAGGTTGAAAAAAAAAAAAAAGAAAGAAAAGAATAGGAAAAAAAGAAAAAGAAAAAAAGGGGGGACTTAAAGAGGAGGGGTGGAAGAAAGACAAAAAAGAGCGCTGCCTAATAACCACATGGGTAGAACACTTGGTACCCTGCTGGATATGACATAAGAAGAAGCAGACAACAACTCAAGACGCAGACGCGTTTTGACATCTTGCCGGGTGATTTTTCAGCTTGTCACCGTCCGATTGGAGGGGGATGTTTTTCTAAGGAGATCGCAAGAAAATGTAAGTCTCCCGATGAAGTGTTTTTATTCTGTTGCTGAAAGACCTGATTAAGGAGTTCATGAAGACGTCAGGTTTACCGGCTTTCCAGCGCCTTCTGTTCACACATGGCTGAGTTAAACCGACACTTATTGCGCGTACACTTAGAGACTTCTTACTTATAAATAAAAAGAAGGGAAAAACTAAGACAGCTTAAATATTATTGGATGGCTCTTGAGTTTTCTACACATGTTACAGCATATTCGAAAGTATTTCGTGCTTGCGTTTTATTTGAGAGTGTGTATGAATGTGAGCTTGTGTGTCCCAGAGGAGGTGGATGAGAACATCCAGAATCCCAGCAGGCTTAGGTGTATCTTCACAAATTACAGGTTGTATGGCAGTTTCTGAGAATTGCATTTCGAACTCCAGTTCACTCCGTGCTGATTTGTTTTAACCAAGTTGCACACTACAGTTTATGATTGTGGCTGGCTTGCGAAAAACTATAAATATAGAGGGGTGTATTTAGAAGTAGACCAGGTGGCCTGCCGCAAGCAGAGGTGGCCCTGTGAAGTTAGTTGAGTCAGTGTCTGTAATGAGAATGCATCCTCAGAAATAAGTATTTACCACATGACTTTTCTCCACCATCTAAGAAAAGTGAGAAAAGTTGCATTAAAAGTTGCAACATCCTTTCAAATTGGAAAGTAAGCCTCTCTAGAGGACAGATGTCTCACCCCATTCAAGAAAAAAGGGCATCCACAGATGCAGGCTGTTCCCGTATAATTAAACACGTTGTCAGGTTAAAAAAAAAAAAAAGAAAAAGAAAAAGAAAAACAGGACTTTTTTAAATGTTGACGTGTGGTTTACCACGCAGAGTGTGAACTCATGTTCAGGTATGAATCAGCACCAGAGTACGGATGTGAGACAGAATGTACAGAAACACTGTGTACGTCTGTGGATGTGGTCTTTGTCTCATTGTGTTCTGTTCCTGCATTCCTCTGCAGGGTATCTTAGTTTTGGTACATGAAGCCTACCTGCCATCTTATCCGTGTGGTTACCACATGCACCGTCTCCTTTGTTACAATTGCATCTTGTATTTTTTTTCTCAAGAAAAAAAGGATAAAATAGCAGAAAAAGATCAAAACTGATGGAGTGAGTAACTTTTTCCTTTGAGTAATTATTAATGATGACTGGCAGTCATAATATCATATCTGTTTTTCTCCTAATTTAAATCACATTCTAACATAAATACACGTATGTTCTCAATTTGACAAATAAAAACCGTTCGCTTGTGTCCAGAACATGAAGCTGGTTTGTACGTGAGGGGGTCTTAAATCGGTGAACACCGTCAGGCTTTGCCAGCGAGGATCTTTGAATAGATGGAACATTGTGTTCAGACGTACACACACACACACACACACACTCGCACACACACACACTCACACACACGCTTGAGTATCATATATTATGAAGTCCGTGCAATTTGAAAAACACGGGACAAGGTGTTGCAAGTGATGGAGGGACATTTTGTCCTGCTCTTAGACGACAAACGCTCGATGTTTTGAGAGGCACAAAACCAAAGAAGGAGAATAAAGTGATGTCAGTGAGCTGGATCTTGATGGTTTCATCCTGTGGACTGAGGCACACGCCATGGCTTGTGGTTAATGAGAAATTATAAGGAATTTCACAGTAAGTTCAAATATATTTGTTGTATTGTTCCTGGATCACATGACTGAGGCCTGAGTCCTTTTTTATTTTTTAAATTTATATAGACGCTTTTTAAAACGATAGCACCGCAAATCATCGTTCTGTTTGCTCATTTACAGCTTTTGGGGTGTTAGGCAGATATGACGGGGAAGCGATGGAAAAATCCTCAAAGCAGCACTAGAGCAGATGCTCAGAGTGGCTGTTCCTTTTTCTTAAAGCAACCTGTCGTTGAGCAAAGTTTATAGTCTTGAATTATCTCCCAGGAAAAGAGGCCACAAGAGTGCTCGGTGGTTTGTGCTTTGGATTACCCATCTCTCACGTTTCATCCTCTGGGCCCTTCGGGGTCGTCAGATTTAACGCAAATTCAAACATTTAAATAAACAGAGGAGCAAAGGTCACTTCCGAGTCAAAGCTGAGTTAGAGTGAAGGTATCGCATGAGAAAATCTGTGAGATGTGATAAATTCTGATGTTTCTTCATTCAGCTTTTTTTTTTCTCATAAACACAAGTAAAAAATGTAGCCTTTCCATAAATCATTCCTTTCTATTTCATAAAAAAACATATTCTGCATTTAAAGCTTCTTATATTGCTAAAACTATAGTTTCTAAAATAATAAAATAGAATCTCTTCTTTATAGACATTTGTCAGTGTGAAAAAGTTTGTGTGCAGTTCTGTGCTTCGCCACACATCAATTTTATCTTTAGAAAATTAAAAAAACACATTCCAGTTTCACTCAGAACAGTGTTTTTAGTGCCTGGGGAAGTTTCAAGTTCTTAAAGTCAGCCTTGTTGAGTGTGTTGAGTCCTTAGGAGACAGTGGACGTACTTGCGCATCTCGTCACAAGTTTTACCAAAAGTGCTATCCTCAGTCGCATCCTCACACGGTCCAGAACAGCTGGGATCTGATTCTGTGTGAGCAAGTGTTAGCGCCTTGGCTGCTGCGTGTGACTGTAATCAGCCAACAGTGTTTGCCAGCATGGCTAACATAGCTTAGTTACTTTTTTTATTGTCTTCACACGATGTCAAGATTATTGTTGCAGGCTAGTCTGGTAACGGTGTGAGTGTCAGTCTGTGTGTAATGGGGCATTTAGATGATGAACAACTGCTGCTGTGATGAAAGTGAAACATTTAACAACGCTTTCACAACAACGTGTAATTACATCTTTTATTGCACTGGCAAAACTTGAGTTAAAATTCTTTATGCTACTCCGAGGCGTGAAATGTTAACAGCGTACGTTTTATTGTTTGTCAGACTTCATACTGAACCTTTATGATGGAAAAATGCTTCCTTAACATCGAATGTAAAATTTGTACTTATTATTTAGTATTATATATTTTGGTGGAATGTTTGTGTCTGCACAACAATTAACATTTAAGAAAGTTTTCTTTTTATGGACAAAAATTGTATTTGTACTAAATGACAAAAAACAAAAAGACAAAAAAAAAAAAAGGTATTGCTCTGGTATCAAAGTTTAAACTTTATATCTGTGCAGACATTAGTTAAAAGTGTTTTAAATAATATTCAATCTTATTTATTTACAAGGAAACTTTGTGATGTTGTACAAAACTATAACTAATTGATTAAAATACTCTTTCTGAAAGGACAAGTATGAAACATCCCGACAAATTTGTAAGAAACAAAATGTTCCAAACTTTGTAAGTTTTGTGTTTGTTTTTCCCCTTATATGTTCGACCTGATTAATCTTCCCTTAAAAAAAGCCACCTAAATATTTTAAGAAGTAAAATTTTATTGTCTCATTAAGTAAATATTATTATAAATGAAAATAATTAATTAATAACTATTATTGATCACAGTAAGTAGATAAAATACAATACAAAATACTTATTATTCCTGTACAAAGATCATAGCCAATTTCTTTGATGTCCAGCGTGTGTTTTTGTGTGTGTGGACATACATATGTCATAGAGCAGATATTAATGCCTAATTATAGTATTATAAATTGATTTCCCATTTTGTGGAATAAGTCTGGGATTATAGCTGCCCAAGCTTTAAGTTGTATATTAGCTCATAAATTTCAAGTTTGATTTTATTTTTATGATTGTTTGAAAAGCCACGTGTTAAACCTGCTGATCAATTGCTTCGTTTATCAAACTAAAAGCCTGCATTAGACATCACTACCTACACACACACACACACACACACACACACACACACACACACACACACACACACACACACACACACACACACACA
>JAOWBL010000020.1:125157-158756 GCA_028564865.1 Zenarchopterus dispar | reverse complement strand
CAGTGGCTCTCCCCAAGTGCTCTGGATGACCTCCCCATCCCAACCACTAACTGTGCACCCGTCCAGCCCCCGTGGATACCGGGAAGCACGGTCAAAGGCCCCCCACCCCCCGGGCGACGGAGAGGGGGAAAGAAAATCTCCACTATGTAATTAGCCAGGCTGTGTTATTAGTATTTCCATTTTCCTTGTACCGTGTACTACCTAGCACATTTCCCATTTTTTACCAAATGTGCAGTGTGAATTGTTGTACTGTGTTGTGGCCCAACAGTGCACCTAATGTATCCTACAATACAGCATCAGCACTGGTGTACCACTGATGGTCACCACAATAGGCGTGGCGATCCATTACGCTCCATCTCTCTAACAGCCATGATGCAATTAACGGCAAAAACTTGCATTAGCTAGAAGCTCATTCTGGAGATGAGTTCACTTCATTCTTGTCTATATAGAGCAGTGCACTATGTAGTGAGTGGACCACTATGTAGTGCACCACTGCAGAGGGTGGTCACCTGACCTGCTTCTGACCACGCTGTAAAAACACTGCTTTTACTGTGGTATACTACACACTAACAACCTCCGTACTGGTTTTCAGTACCGCATACTGCAATGTGTAATTAGCAATTCAGTGGCGGGTTAGTCACAAATTTACATATTTTATTACTTACAATAATATTTCAACCTGTATTAGAGGTGGTTGGTAGCATTTGCAATAGGTAAACAGTAACTCTGCCAAGTAACAGAAATACCATCATATGAAATTCTGTCACAGCTGCAATAACATCAGTACAAGTACCAGAATGAACTCATTTCAATTATAAGTTACTGTTTTGTTGCACTTTCTTGAAATGAGATACATTTTATTTGCCAGCACAATTAGGGGGCCTGTGGTGTGAACATCAAGAAAATGACAACTGTAATTTAACTTTAAAAAGCCTTTGAATGACCATAGTTTTAATCATCCTAAACACCAAGTATCTAAGAGTCTCAGCCATGACTACGGTTGGCCCTCGAGAGTTTACTTCTTTGCTCATCTTCTTTTCTGTCCACTAGTGGCTCACATCACATGTATGTGCCCAGCGTTTCGTTTTTTATGTGGACTGGGTTCTGAAACTCATAAAAGCAGAACAAAGGACTTGTTTTTCCACGCTAAGATACCAGATTTAATTGAAATTAAAGTAATATTCGCTTCCTTTGCGCCACCCAGCTGTTGTGGTCTTCAGAGCTGAACGTAAACAAAAGTTCCTTGGTGCAGCTTTAAAAGCTAGTTGAAACATTAGAGCGATTTGAGGATCAGACACATTTTCCCACATCAGTGGAGATGCTCACTAGAAAACATGAAAAAAAAAAAAAAAAAAGCAGAAATAAATCAAGACAAAGTGATGCTCAGGGTTTAAAAGGGATTATAATTATAGTCACAAAATAACGCGTAGAAGGAATATCGGCCCAAAGAAAGTACAATTTACAGTCTGAATTGGAAACCTTATTTTCTAATATGAGGAAAGCATCACAAAGTCAGATTATCGGGAAGGTGAGTTCCTGAGGCTCAAACAGAAACATGCTTAACTCTGGTTAAATTCACACCTTTGACACTGGAAATCTGTACTGCACGCTTTAACAATTTTGACTTTTAAATTCTTATTGATTAAATAGATCTCAGGACAAAATCACTTACATGTTGCAAACTGGAACCACATCTTTGGTTACAAATAAAGCATCAACCCACCAAAAAGAAACTACAGTGTCTATAGAAAGTTTTCACTTCTTTCAGATTTTTTCATGTTTTATTTATTTACAGAATTTTTTTTCTTGACACTGATCAGTAGACTAATGTCAGGGTGAAATAATTAAATATAATTGAACCAAATTTTACGGCAAATAAGAGATCTGAGTCATCACATATACAAGAAGTCCAGTAGTTCATTTCTAGGTAATTTTATCATCTCGTTAAAACAAAAGTATAATTATAAGAAAATGGTGACATGTTTACAAAAAAGGTTCAAATAGGAAAATAGAAGAGAATATTGTAGGTATTGAAGAGCATCTTCACCTTCTGGTGAGCATGCTGCTCTGCTGCAAAGGTCACTCTCAGCAGCTTGGCAGTATTTCACAGAAGCAAGAGAAAAACCCAAGAATTCAGAAGCCAAAAGAAGAAAAAAAAAATTAAAACGCTGTTGTCATCTCTGCTTCTAATGGGTTTGAAGGGAAAGAGAAGTTTTGTGCTGATTTCAGGAATACGTTTTTTTGCACTTTGTTTTCACCTTGACATTAAATAAAGTTTCACCTCGATCAGTGTCAAAAGCAAATCCAAATTACACAGACTGTGACGAAATGCTGGAAAATAAAACATGAAAAACTTTGTGTAGAGTGAATCCTTTTTTTTTTCTATTTTTTTTTCCTTTTTTTGTAGGCATTGCATTGTGTCGTACAGATACATGTGTTAACGGCTAAGCTGTGACTGCTGAGGTTAGAAAAGCAACAACAAAAGCTGAAAAAAAAAACCAAAAGACAGATTTGTGGACTATACATGATAAGCTACAGAATCGTCAAAACTATGAATCCACAGCAAGGCAGTGGACCAAAAAAAAAAAAAAAAAAGTACAGGGAAAATATATATATATATATATATAAAGCAATATAAATATCTGTAAAAATAGGTAAATGTTCACATTAGATGTTTAACACAGTTTAACAAAATAAGCCATAAGTACATTTTACAAGACAGCAGTGAGATACTGGGACAATGATGTATAGGCAGCTATGAGTCTCTTCATGTGATGAAAAGCTTCGGTCATGTGGAGTGGAGCCTTAAAACAGTTTTATTGATGTGACAAAGTGACAAAATACATGCTGGGCTATGTCATGATGTGATGAAGTGTTTCGTTTTGAGACTTGATCGGTGGTGGATCCTCATCCTGGTCTTCATGCTTCAGCTTTGCCTCAATGCAGTCCAGGACCCCGGTTTTGCTGTGACGCCGGAATTAAACTGTGGAAAAGTTTCACTCACTGGGTTTTAGGCAGTAACACTGATAGTATAGTGCAAACTGGACAGAGCTGCTTTTTCCTCATGTCAACTTAAAACAGGTGCAAACGCTCAGCAGGAGAACATTTAGGACAAGAAATAAAGGACAAAAACATAAATATCAAAAAACTTTTATCAGTATAAAAAGTAATAAGGTTATTTGTTTAATCAATAGTCTGGCAAAAAAGGCCTCAGAAAAGTTCTTGGATTTTTTTTTTCTTTTTTTCTTTTTTTTCCTACAAATTAAGTGGCTGCAAGAATGTCCTCAGACGAGCGACTCCATGCTCTCCGCAGGATCCGACTCATCTGCAATCACCACCACCCCATTAGTGTCCATGTGCATGGGGCTCAGGCTGCACTCTCTGTCGCTGACCAGGCTGAGCATGGCTTTGTAAAGGTACTGGTACTGCTCCTGCGCACGCAAAACACAAAACAGCATCAAGTCAGCAACCGTTTACAACATGTCGTGTACTTTCTTTTACACCTAGATTGAGAACACTGTACAAATGTATATGTGACCCCTTTAAAAGATTGTGATCAGTTTTCTGGACCTTCTGGGGAACAGAACAAGTTATGGACAAGACTAACAATTTCATCACCAAATGTGTCTGCAAAAAATTCAAACAGGTAAAGAGCAAATTTCATTTAAAATCAAGAACGTTTACTTCAAAGCTGCTTACCAACTGCATGCATTTTCATTAAGTCACATATAGAATGCCGAAGCTTTAAACTTCATGGATCATTGTTTCCAATTAAGAGCGGGTGACCCAAAAGTCCCCCTGTTTGTCCTTACATCAGCATAAACTTACTATTTCAGTGAAGACTCCCGGCCTCATGAGATTAATCATCTTTGCCACCTGATAGATGTCCACAAGCCCTTCATTCTCCAGCTGCTGGGACAGTGTGGTGAGGGCACAGAGCATCCCTGCTGACACCGCTCCATACCTGAGTGGAGATGTCCACAATACACCATGAGCCACTGTGAAGCTGTCCACATGCTCTTAAACAAGATTAAATCACCCCAGTTGTCCTCATTTCACATGAAAAGAACACGGGAGGTTGTTTTCTTGCATGTCATTTTTGGTATTGACCCGCAGCGTGTCAGAATCCAGAAGAATAAACGAGCGGGGAGACAATGTGGCTTTATTTAGTCTTCGGCAACTTCAGAGAAAATTATGATTGATTGCGGGGAGACTGAGTGATGAAGGCTATTCACATAGATGATGTTGGCACTAATAGCGGCTGGGCTGCTGCAGACCCTGAGGCATGCAGAGAAGACATAAGTGAGGAGTGTGAAAGTTGGTTTTGTTGCCTGGTGACAAAAAAAAAAAAAAGAAGACATTTTGTTTGTTGTGCAGGTGGTCTCTAGTGCTGGCACACACTTAAGGACTTTGAAACCTTAAGCCATGGAAAACACTCAACATTTAGTGGCTTATTTTGCATCCTACTAGCACAAATAGAACACTGGCAGAAGGTGATTAAATGCCAGGGAATTCTTATGCCTCATCACCAAATTTCTCTTCCTAAACAAGGAAAAGTGCAGTAAAAAATGTGAAAGGCCTCGACCTACTGCTCAATTTGTCTAAGAGAAAATAGAGTAAAATTGACCGTACTCATCGTGCACGATAGTGGGGCCATCTCGAGTCATGGCTTCCTCCTTGATGACACTGATGAGCTCGAAGGTGCTGCTGAGTGGGGCGTCTGGGTTTGGCCACTTGGGGCACTGAAAGTGTCTCACCTCCAGAACGTAGTCATCCTGTAACACAGAGAGCCAGGGTGTACACCCATGGCAATTTTTGATTTAAAAACTAGCCAAGGACCTTTTATATGTACTGCTGGCAGGACATTAGGGAGGCGGGAGGGAGCGGGTACCTGTGTGGCCTCCAAGATGAAGTCGTGGATGATGATCTGCTCCTCATTGGAGAGGCACAGTCTGTCCTTATTGATGAGAGTAACAGTGAAGGCGATGCAATTCATGGCCTCTTCCCGACTCGGCCAGTAAACAAATTCATCTTCGGCCTGCAGGGAAAAGGTGGCATTTGTCTTATTTAACTTCTTCCCTTATTAAGCAGTGGTATTATTTTTGTGCAAAAGATTAGGATCATCATAGTAACTCACCAGACCCTGGTTGTCAGGTAACATGACAATAATCTGTGCATTGTGGTCCCAAATCATCCTCCAGAAGTCTGTGGTGGTGTGAGGCAAAGGATGCTGAGTTATGATGAACTCATTACTCCTGTAGTAGCCCTGAGGTGACAGAGGTGAGCCGTTAGCCTTTCTAAAGGATGGCTGTGTCACTCGGCTTATTTTCTGAAGCATCATTTTCAGAAGCACAATGGGCAAGGGTAAAGAAATTCAAGTCATTAATTTTCAACAGTGTACCATTATGTAGGATGCATTAATGTAATCTGTTCCTTTCATGCCAGGCAGAGTAGTGAGTCCAACCCTTGCTCTCTCCGCTGTTGAGGCAGAAATAGAAAAGAAAAAAAAAAAAACATGCTTTAAATCACAACCCAGGCCTCTTTTATATCACACTGGCTGATAATGCACACATTCATTACCAGTCCCGGTTGTTGCTATAGCAACAAGCACGTCCTTTTCTACTGTCAGAGTGCTGAGAATGCGTAGAAAGATTAACTCATAGGATTATGGAAATGGATTCTAATTTTGGTATATGAATTGTTTTAATAATTTACAGACTGGGGAAAAAAATTGAAATTGTAAAGTTTTGCTTTAAGAAATGTTGTGATTTGTAATTTGCTCAGGTCCACTGTGTTAAAAGCTGAGGGAAGTACTCACAGGGAACCACGGAGGAATTGCGGTTCTTCTCCTTGTTGCAGTCTTTATGGGCGCTGAAGCACTCCACAAAGCGGGTGTTACACTGAGTCAGCAGCTGGAAAGAGAGAGGGGGCATAAATCTGACGCTAGTCCTGAGAGGCGCTGTAAATTCAAATTAAACATGATAAATAAGATATAACATTGTTTACCAAACTGAAATTAACAGCCCCCCCCCCTTTTTTTTTTTACATTAATGAGTGTCTGAAGGTCGGAAAGAAGAAATGTTATGTGAGCAATTATTTCTTTCTCTCTTGATGTTGGAAAAGCAGCAGTTTGATGAAACATTCATTAAACTTAGCAGAACACGGCAGGGGTGGCAGACATGATTTTATTAAAGCCAACATCAAAGTGGCTTTCAATCTCCTTCCGTGTGGAAATGGGAAGCCACCATGCGTGTTCCTAAGAAGTGAGATCCAGAGAGCACCTGAAATCCAGTCGACGGCGTCGCAGCATACCGTGACAGCTCGTCTGACCCGGCAAGATCCGACTCACCCTGAATTGCTTCTCCAGCCGGGTGCGGCCGACGGAGTTGGGCGTGAGGATGCTGTTGACGTAGCTGTGCAGCTGCCAGGCGGGCACCTCCGTCTCTCTGCTGAGGATGGCCTCCATCAGAGCGTCGTGGATGAAAACATACTGCTCCTGATGGGAGACAAAAGGCAGCGAGTGGATTCATTTGTCTGCAAGACATTGTGCAATTACGGATGCAAATCATTGCAGTTTCATTTTTTTACTTCTCCGTCAAGTTGAATCTGATACATTAAAACAGTCCCATTAATACTGTTTTTTACTAAACAAAGAAAAAAAGAGTGAACTAAGCTAATGAGTCAGAGCCTCCCATCGGAAAGGAACTGCAGTAATTAATATGTTTCAGCTAGAAAAGCAGTTATGTAACCCTAACTGATGCAGTCAACTTCTCATGCCCAAAACAACAGAGTCAAAACACACGTCCTCTGGTTGTGGAACAAATATTACTGCTTTTAATAAGACGGGTAAAATTATTGGTATGCAGTAACTAAGGAGATTGCTAAAATTACTGAAATTAAGATAAGAACTTTCCAACACATTATTTAAGGATTGTGGTGAACCATTATCTTCCAGGAAGAACTGTAGTTGTAAAAAAACAAAAAAAATCTCACAGGACTGTAATGGAAATGTTTGGTAAAATCTATTCAAAGAAAACAGAAATGTTTAACATTTCGTAGTCTACTTCTTTTTCAATTTATATGCTTATATGTCGCCCAGTTTCAAAGATAAGCAGCATTCAATGTGCACTGTACATCAGCATGCACTGCATTTCCTTTTTAATATCAATTATCTCCAAAAATATCCGTCAAAAGCTACCACTGGGTTCGATATTTGTCTTTCAAGTTAGATGGGGAACAAGTAGAAAAAGGATTCAAATGGATTCTGCATTATTGAATGATTAGTAATTCATGTCCTTCCCATGAATCAGACAGCCAGTTATGATGGTTAATCCTCGAGGGATGTAATCTCAACATTTATTTTTTTAACCAGAAGAACATGAATAAATCCCGAGCAGTAGCTTCTTCCTACTTGAGATGGATTCTCATTGTCAAAACAGTTTGCTTGATAAAGGTCAAGCACCAAAACATTGCAAATAAATGCTTTTTTCCCACAAGTGAGACAGTGCGTTTCTTCTGTTACTTCAGTCTTCAGCTTGGTCTGATAAAACGATTTATGACAATAAAAGTTCACCACTAAATGAAGATTGAAATATTTTTCTTGATGTTTTGAACCACATGTGACCAGCGCACCCATATCCAGGCTAAGAAGGGCTAAAGTGTATTTTTGGATATTCTAAAGTTTGTCATTTCTTGGAAATTATAAAAGTGTTGGTGACTTATCCTGGAGAGATGTATGTCCATTTTCAATCTAACAAAACACTTTCTTGAAATAGAAATGTAATAATATCTATGCAAATTAGTGGGTGGTGCCTGCGGAGGCCAGTGGAGCTAACCAATCAGAGGGGGTGGTGAGATTTTGACCCTACAGGAAACAACGGACCAGACTGCGTGATACGGTCATCTGTATTATGCGGCGTGTGTAACAGTTTGCACTCTGTGCTGCCTTGAAGTCGCAGCGTGACCTTTATCTGCGCTCAGAGTATCAAAACTGAATAGATCCCATAACTGCTTTTCCATCTTAAATCACAGTTGACCTTTAGAGGAGGAATGTTGGTTCCCAGAGTAACTGATTAGTTTGGCCGCCTTACCTCAGTCTGGACTAGGTAGTTGCGCTGTGTGCGTATATGTTTGAGGAAATCCAGGACGCTGACTGTGCTTTTGTCCTTGATCTGTTGCAGCATGCTGTCAATGACAATGTAGGTTCCTGTGCGCCCAACCCCTGCACTGAAAGCAGAGAACACACTAATGTGAGCGGGGGGTTCGTGAGGGGCTTTTAACTGCTTCTTAACACTCGCCAGCAACACTCATCCAACCCTGGAGCTCGCTAGTGACTATGTACCTGCAGTGTACCAGTACAGGACCCATGTCAGCGGTACGGGCCGCTGAGGAGCGGTTGATGAAGGTGAGGACAGGAAGCGTGTACTCTGGTACTCCCATGTCAGGCCACTGAGTGTAGTGAAACTGGATCACAACACGTTCATTTAGCTTCCCTTTTGGATTCCCCTTCTGACCCTAAAGCATTAAAATAGACATGTGATGCTGATGAAAACACAACACAGTCCCTTCAGTCTTTGAACATGGAGCAACAGAATCAGCTGACACATACATCACTGAAACCCTAAGCGTTTAAATCTCTCAGAAGGCTGTATTGTACCAGCAAAATTTAAGAAATACACGTTAACTGATTTATGTCCAATCCAAAGCTTGAGTTAAAGACAGATAACTATGCAGAATGTAATTCCAAAAACATTTTTTTTTCATTTGTTGAGAATGTGAGCAAAAAAACAAACACAAAAGAATGTGTTTATAGCCGCATACGCCCACATTTCAGTCTATAATCTCTTCACGTACTGAACAAGGTCATACTGAAGGAGGTAAAAGCATAAAACAAGTGACACAAAATTCCTTCCTGCTGTATTTTTTCCCCCTGATTTTGATGCATTCTGTTTGAGCAAAGATCTAACCACACGACACAGCCTTCTTTAAGTAACCCAGCAGAAATGCAAAGAAATGTGCGATGGAAATGGAAAGGAAAATAAGCGTTGGAAAATGAGTTTGGGAAAAAGTGCTAAGTGGAAGTGAAGAAATAAGAGAAAATAAGGGGAAATGAAGAGATCCTCGGGAAATGAATATGAGAAAAGTCAAAGGGATCAAAATAAATTAATTCTTCAATAATTAAAAGAAGATTATGAAAAGAAAAGAAAAAAAATATGAGGGCAAATGCAGTAAGCAAAAACCAGTTTATGTCTTAATACCCTTTTAAGATATTACTCAGTAATCCTAAACTATCTGAATATCAGTGATAGCCAAAGACACGACTGCACTTCTGTGTGCGTATCTGAATAATACACAGTTATAGCAACAGATTAATCTTTCCTTTAAATATATTTAAATATTTGTGATTTTAGAGAGTGTTAGATGATTTAATGTCTTTACAAACCAAGACATGAAAAATGAATGCTGACTCTTGGTTACCTTTTTGACTTTAGTGTTCCTGATGAGAAAGTGGCGCAGCGTATAGCAGGCGTGCACTTTGGTGCTTTTCAGCGTCACCACGATGTTTCCGTACTGCTCGCTGTTCTCCGTTGGCCAGTACTGGTCACATTTCCTCTGAAAGTAGAAAAACGCCCAGTGAACTTTATCTGAGCATCTCTCAGAGTCCCGCGCACTTCTATTTTTTAGTGAACGACAAAAGTGGACCTACCCTGCCTTTTTCCACTAAGTTTGTTATCATGACAATAATTCCAGTGTTCTGCTCCCACACCATTCTCCAAAAGTCCTCAAATGTGGACTTGAGAGGACCCTGAGCAGCAATATAAGCTCTGGGTTGGTTATAGCCCTGAAACAGAGGGATGGTAGTGTATTGTTTACTTGGAAGAAGCCAGCAGTGTTGTATTTATGATAACTTTTAATAAACAGCACATGATGGCTTTTAACTACAGTAGGTCATTAAACTTTATCAGTATTTGTGCATGAATAAAAATGTTTTTTATGACTGGCACTTGATTTAGTGAAGCCAGCACAGCTTTCAGCAGCGCAAAGAATTCTTTCACACCTCATATTTGCTCTGATAACCAAAGCGAGACCTGCATTTAAAAAAAAAAAAAATCAACTAAACCATGAGACACGAATGAAATGGAAAAACTCACATCCACATAGTTGGCATTGATGTAATCTGAATGTTTGGCATCTTTCCCCGCCAAAGCACGCAGTTTCACCCTGCTGTGGTCATCTAGGAAAAGCAGGCACATATTTATATGAATTTTGAGAGGGATGAAAACCTGATATAAAAACATTATTGAATCCCACAGCAGTAGACACTCTAATCAGATTTTACAGCTGACTCACAGGCCACAATATTGATGTATCTGTTTTTGTGCTTGTTGTCAAGATGATTGGAATGTTCTGCTGTGATTTTCAAGTCGACTGTGGAGCGCTGGACCTCCTGGAAAGAGAGAAAAAAATACGCATATATGGATTTTTATTAAAAAAGGAGAGACATAGAAATGGAATTAACTGACATGTATACGCTGAAACTTTAATAGTCGTCTTAAAACTGATGCTGTCAGTTTTACAGGTTTGTACCCTCCCCGCCTCCCAATCTCGCCTGTATGTAAGCAGCTCAGAGCTCAGGATGAACTGAGCCCCCAGCAGGAACTCTAAGTCTTGGTCAAGGACACTAGGCGGAGCAGATGCATACTGCCACTGGGGCTCGAGCTAGAGCCTTCAGTAGAACAGCCTTCTTCTTTTCCAATTCACTACACCCCGCCGCATTCATCCATCCACAACATGCAGTTGCTTCAACAGAGCTCCATCCCGGTGCATTTGAAATTCATGCACACCAGCCTCATATCAAATGACCCCAATTAGAATACTCTGCAGGTTAAGCTTTTGCCTTCTTTCTTAACCTAGATACTGAGGGAAAAAAAAAGTGTTCCCATCCAGTCAGCCAGCAGAGCTCCTTCTCTAATTAACCCCAGCCTCTCTGATCTTTATCTCTGTGTTTCTCTTGACCATCTGGTCAAAATGATCACATACCGTACTACACAGGCACGTGTGCTGTTGACAAACACAATCTGTTTTTAAAGGTCCAGGCTAAATTCAGAAACACAAATACTTTTGTGTATTGCTTGATTTATTTGTGCAGTCGTGAAAACTGCACTTGGAGTCACTATCAAAGCACCATGACCCATAAAGTACAGCTTAAAAATGCTTCAGAACCATGAATATGAAAACAGATGCTGAAATCGTACCTCAAATTCCTCAGCAAAACCTTGCATGTTGTTTTTGTAGAGCTCCATGACGTGCTTAACAAAATGCTTCACAGGGATGGCCTCCATGTCATCTGCAAGAGAACGTACAATCGCAGCGGTTAGTAAAGTGCCCATTACTATGTGCGACACTTCTATCCAGCGCGGTCTAGAAGTCATTTCTACACACCACGTTCCAGAGAATGGGTGAATATGCATGAGTCTATTAGGTCTATTACTATGTAAATCAATGTCATTTATCATTTTGTGAAGTTTTCTGGTGTCACATCAGTCACAGAGTAGATTTCTTAATGAAGATTTATTATTTATTTTCGCGACTAACCTCTCAAACAGCTATATCTGGTATCGTGAGCTTTTATGGGAGGGAGCATCTGTTTCATCTGAGCTAAATCAGCCCCAAAGCACACATGAAGGGTCTTTGATGAAGCTGGTCGGCACCACAAAGGGACAACAATGGAGGAGACTCAGCTGTCATTGCTGCTGAAGCTGGCCGGTGTCTTGAGTAATACATCCTTGCAGCTGAGGCCTGTGGGGCCCTTCCTCGCTTCAGCGGTTACAGTAGAGAGGCGAGTTCATATTTATTAATTTGGTCATTTATCAAGCAGGCTTTGGATTTTGTAATGGACTGTGGCTGATTTCCTATGATAAAGATACAATACATACAACTCTCCGTAGGTATGTTCACATGTGTGCTTGAATGTCCCCTAATTAAAGAAAAGAAAGGAAGTGCATCAGCTAAAGTTTAATTATGCTTATTAATGCGTTAAAATATCCCTTGGCTTTAAGAGACTGGGAAAGTAGAGTCCGATATCGACAAGCTGCCACTGCTGCCTGGGATATTAAGGTCGGAAAAAAGCCAGTCACACAACTCCTCCAAAGCTGTTCAGAGTCACTTCACATGTAAATGAACAGAAACTCTGCAAGCAAAGGTGTCAAGGGAAAGCCAGGAGTATAGTTTTATACATCTCTGAATGTAAGTGATATTAACATTTCATAAGTATGTTTCACTCAAGGTTAGGTAAATGAATGTTATCATTAGGTTAAGCAGATTCAAATTCTGTGTTTTTAAATTTTTTTTTAAATTGAAACCTAGCATCATAATAACAGTATTATGGCTGTAGTGTGGCTCACCTGGTATGGGGATGATTGGGATGTTCTCATTGGCCACCACCCGTGGAGAGCTGCTTTCATCCACATAGAAATGAGCCGTCTGAAAAAACCTCCTACAGGGACACAGAGAGATGAGAACAGTGACTCCAGCACAGTAAATTCACACACTCTCAGCACAAACGATGCAGTAAAGTGTATTAGGGAGCCGTCCTCAGATGTGGTCTGTCAACATCCGCATTGAAATGTTGAACAGAATTACAGCAGCTAAAAACTGCTAATGAAAGCCCCAGAGTAACTGGGACACAGCTGATTGCACACAGAGAGAGCAAGTGGCTCCTGGAAACGCAGTTTTGATCTGACATCTGGGAACAGGTAAACAGCACATAGTAACTCAAAGAAGCGCAGCGCCAAGTTGCAGCTTTTTACGGATATTGAAGGCAGCTAACCCAAACACATATTTTCCTCTCCTCACAGCAAACTCAAAGAAGTTTTACAACACACTGAGGATAACACAGCCTAAGTTAAATGTGTTTTTTTTTTTCTGGAAAAAATACATTAACCTTTTGAGAAGCAGTTGCTGCTCAAAAGGTTAATGTATTTTCATAATTTGGGAATCCAACATTAATCACCAGAAAATCAATATTGCTTTAAAAGCCAGAAATTTCTGGAGCTCTTCTTGGACAATTTCTCACAAATTTTACACTGTACAAGGTTGAAGGTTTATCACATGATCTTTAGAGAATTTCTAAATTATTTAACTGGAGTATCGTATCAACTTTGCACCAAAAAAAAAAAAAAAGGGGCAGGTGTACATTTTCTGAGGTTAATGCATTCAATTTTTAAAGATATCCCTCTCTTCTATAGGAGACAAAAAATTTACAATTCTAACATGTCTGGGTGAAGCGTAGTCCTTGCACACCTTGCATATCTACCACCTCATCTCATATACAATGTATACTAATACAATGAATTCATAAAAGCCTTAAATTTCTTGCATATCCCAAGTTTAATCCTACCTGTACTTGCTGAAGAGGAGGGAGCAGATGCTTGTCATTCTTAAAGAGAGATGAAACAAAAACAAAAAGGTAGCAAAGCATTTAGAGGATGGATGGAGAGACACAGAGGAGAGAAGGAACAAGAAGGGACAGTGGAAAAACAAATGGGGGAGGAGAGTTCCCCCTTTGGCTTGCGTCACAGCCTCCCAGTACAGTGCCTCCCTTGAAGTGCAGATGTGCTCAAGCTACCTAAGCAGCACCGTCAACAACTCCTAGCTGACTCGCTGGCAGAGTTGTAGAAGAATAGTTTGTTGTGAGGGAGAAGAAGCCGGGATGAAACAGAGGCCTCCCCCTCAACACGGTGCATCAGCAGCAGTCAGGCACCTACATGAGCTGGGATTTGCTCTCATTCTAACATCTGTCTGAGTTTTAAACAAACACCTCGAGCCTCAGAAGCTTCCAGATGTGCACCCTAACTCAAGCAATTAATTCCATTGTGGAAATGCATATAACTGAACAAGCAAAACTTCATACTGGGCTTTTTAATGTCAATAAAGTCCACTTAATGCTTATTTTTTTAAATGCATTTATAAATGAAACATACTGCGATTACATGTTGATAATGAGCGTAGCTGCAATATGAAAAGCTCACTGGCTCAAACAGCAACTCTGTCACCAAGAGGCTGCACAGAGGATGGAGAGTTAAGAGAGTGTGAATTTCATCTTTCGTCGTGGCCTTTTCCCCCGGGGAAGTAGGCATTGTCTCTGAACTGTCTGAGTTGTCACAACAACAGCTGCTGTAATCTCAAAGCTGCCCCTGCGATTCTACTCAAATACCACAACTCTCCGTAACTCACCCACCAACTGAATCTGCTACAGTCATCTCGTTTCCAGCTGTCTGTTTTTTACACCTCTATGAAGCTGATAGCCAGGCTCTTATTTATATCACAACTTTATTATCTCCCACAGTAAGGTGCTATAAACATTTGCTGTAGTGATCTCACAGAGCAGTCCAATCAAAAAAAGGAAAAAAAGAAAAAAAAAAAATCACAGTCTAGGAACAAATAAAATCTTAGACAAGCAGCAGCAGTAAATATGTCTGGCATCAACTGTGAAAAGTGGTCCGAAGTGCTATTTGTTTCTCATTAACCACCATCCGACATGTGCTAGTGGCCTGGCCTGTGTAATTACTGGGGCTCCGATGGTGTGGCTGGAAATTAGCCCAGCAGATAAAGACACAGCTGGGACCTGCGCTGGAACTGCAGGCCCTTCAGGTCACTTCCCCCCTCATCCAAGTGGGTGATGGGCCTGATATGCAAAACACAGCCAACAGAGTAGCTCTACTACCAAACTGGTTGAGACTGAGGCCCCTTTCTATTTAAAGGACACACCCAGGCTGTTTTGATCAGACCAGACAGTCCAGAAACGCACTTTGCAAAAACTGAGAAAAGATATGACAGGTGAGGGCGATGAGGGTAAAGGGCAGCTCAGTTCTCCATATGTATGACAGAGGGATGGATCAGGGATATGATTCCAAGAGAATTGTGTGATAATGTGGGATTACAGAACTCTTCCTCACCTCCAGTAGACCATCACGATCAGCAGCATGATGAGACACAGCAGAGTGAGAGCAGACACCACGACCAATGGGACAATCCACACCATCCGGCCCATTCCTGGTTGAGGAGACCGAGTTACGGTGGACAAGCTGGTTCGGTCTAGACAGTAATGCATAAACATGTTATAAATATGTACTTACACTAGCTAATCCAAAATGCACAAAAGGACTGCATAAATAATTTGTGTACAAAGTGGTCTGATGGCTGATGTTCCCTGTAGCTGAACATCAAACAGGATCTAGGTAAAAGTGGTGTAGCACGCGTTTGCGTTGTTTAAGTTCCTAAGTCTCACAAAGCCACATTTATCTCAGTAAGTGCTGTGTAAGCACTGGAGAGTGGTAAGGCTGCAGCCATTATCATTCACGGTAGAGGGGAAATAAACCCACCGCTGATCTGTGTTTCTCTGCACCACTAACAACTGACTGCTAAGCTGAAGGTTTAGTGATGGCTGCTGTGCAGAAAGCTAAATGGTGACTTAATTTAGAGCAAACGATGGGGAAACATGCAAATTTTGCTTTTCCGATTCTTTGAAGATCTGTTCAATCGTTTCAAGAAACAACCGAGCTGATCTGCCTAACTTTGGATGTTAGTCAAAAGCAGTTAAAAGGCTTAGACAGAAGTTTAAAAAATAAAATGCTCTCTTAGTTTTTGTTATTTTTTTTTTGTTTGGAAAATGAGTTGTGATATTATGTATAATGTGAGGAAAAATTAACGTCTTGATAGAACAGAGCACAATATTAAAAAAAAAAAAAAAAAAAATTCTGAACCATATACCTGGATGTCTATTCCTGTAAAACAAACATATAAACCCAGCAATCAAACACCTGAGAGAGACCTCGGAGAGACTGAGCATGTGTATGTCCCAGGAAATCAATCAGAAATGGGTATAAATGAACAATAAAACAATGTCAACCCCAATGTGCTGCCAGTGACCCCCATCACGCTAAAAAAGACACTACAAAGTGATCTCTTTCGTGTGCAAATCCTAACTTAGCAAAATCAATCTCTTTTCGTGGAACTGCTGTTTCTGACATCGTGGCAGGAAAAAAAAAAAAAAAAAACATTAATAAATACTCGCCCTTGAAGCGAACTCTTTTGAAATATCTTAAAGGGATTCCTTAAGGCAGAAACCCTCTGGCAGACAGCCGTCTTTTTCCTTCAGGCCTTTTTGTTGTAGTGACTAAAAAGCCTGGAGTGTTGTCTTTTTCTGAAATGGCAACCAGTGTATTTGCTGTCGTATAACAAGTTATTTGTTCTTCTAAATTGGGCTGCATAACGGTTGGTAGTGTTTACAGAGTTCTGCTTTAGTGAAAAGTCTTTGGTCGAGAGAAAGCTGACTACAAGGGAACAAGGCCCACTGAGAGTCAAAAAAAAAAAAAAGATTTTTCTGTTGGAAAAGTATTCAAAATGCGTCTTCCTTGTAAAGGGATGACTGCTCACCAATGGGGACAGTGAAGGGCCAAACAGGCACTCCGTCATCACCAAGCTTTGTAGATAGTGTCGAGCTCTGAGGGATCTGCATCTCAGCACTGTCATTGCGGGGCTCCTGAGTAGAGACTGGATCACCTTCCGTCTTGAGCAACAGTTCATCATCCGTGTTTGTGAGGACTGTGGTGCCTTTAACTGTAGTTTTGCCTTCCCCTTTCTCTTTGGCTGTGGATGTGGGGGTGGGGATTAAAGGCTCCTTAGCCACAGCCACAGTGCTGTTAGTTTGTTCCTCCTCATTATTAGGTGAATTCTTGCTCTTTTTCTTCTTCTCACCCTCTTCCTCCTCCTGCTCCCCTTCTCTATCACCTTCCTCTTCCTCTTCCTCAGCAGCCTTTTCCTCCTCAGTCTTCTTCTCTGTCTCGGCACTCTGAGGTGCTGTCTGCTCAGTGCTGGACTTTGCGGGAGTGGCGGATGGATGGGTTGGGTTCTGAGGGGTGGCTTGAGGTGCATGCGTGGGCCAAATGGAACTCGGCAAAGACGATATGACCCCTCCGCCAACGCCAAGGCCAGCGAGCAAAGTGTTCGTTACCACTGATGCCACTGTGGCCTGACTGCCACTAGAGGAAGGGCCCATCCCGGTTGCCATGGAGACGAGGGAGAAGTGGATACCAGAAGAAGTCCAAGTGGAGGAACCAGAGCTGATGGGAGCCATGTCTGCTGAGGAAGCTGGAGAAATTGTGGGCTAAGAAGGGCAGATGGAATAAAAATCATTAAACAAGAGCAAAACATAAATGAAGATGTAACAATAAAAGAAATTTGCACCCCCATCTCCCGGTTAACTAACCATGCCAGTCTTCACAATGCGAGAGCCTTCAAAGATTCTTGTTGTGTTTGCTGAAGAAGAAAAAGAAAAGCAGAAAAGAGGCAGTGTATAAATGCCTTACATGTGTTCGACTTTGAAAAAATACAAATTAAAGATACGTAACAATTAACAGCTCGAGACAACGTACCTCTGAACAACAGCGTCTGGCTGAAGTCGCTGCGCAGGTCATGCTGACATACCGCCTGTACTCTGAACAGGTACAGGACGTCGGGAGACACATTCGTAATGACTGCTTTCTGCAAGAGATTAGACAGATACATTTGCAAAAAAATTATAATGCAAGACTAGTGGAAATTACATTTGAGAGTGGGTATACTGATGCCTAAAGTGAAAACATATTATGTTAAGCTACAGTTCAGTCAATAGTCATTTTCCTGTCTAATTTAATAGTATTCACAGATGGCTGTACTTGTATAAAAATTGTCCTCAGAAGGGATGGATGATTGCCTCTGCTGTTGTAAAGCTAGTTTTTTTTCTTCAGAATTATTCAAATAAAGTCTTCAGAGATAGGAAATGAAAACTGAAATGGAAATGAAAGTGGGCAACACTTGAAGGACTGATGGCAGATGGAAAAACGGACAACAATGTCAGAATTGCAGCTGTACAGATAAGGATGTATGAACACAAAAATCGTCCTTTCAATCAGTCATTTAAAATAAAATAACAAGCTTGTGGATATAAATGAAAATCAATTATGTTCAGTCATGACAAACAAATTGTGGGAATCCATTCATCTATTCACTGGAAAGCAGTTGATCTCAAAATTGTTAGAAATAAGACATAAAAGCAGTTTGGTTTGCAGTTTCCCTGCAGCATAACAGTCTTTAAAGAGAAGGCGCTGCGTTCTTGTGTCTTATATTTGTTTTCTTGTGTCTCATGGCAAGGCCAAAGAAACAGAGAATGAACACTAGACTGTAGAAATATGACAGTCGTGCCAGACCACCTTAGGGGATGTATGGTTGATAGAGAACATAAAAGGTCACCAAATGTTGCTGTAAATGCCTGTAGTAGCAGCATCCAGCAAGGGAAGATTGCAAATGAAATGCTTTCCATGTTTAACATCAAATGAAACCATTGTGGCAGGTTTCTTAACGCGATGCCAGCCAGACATGGACTTCTGAGGGTGCCATAATCTGAAAGAGAGTAAATATATATTAATCCATCTTTAGCTGAGCGGAGCATTAACTAAGTTTATAAGGCAGCCCTTGACAGCATGGAGCCTGTTTGCATATTCCTTTTAACTTACTTGTCCATCACATCTAAGCTTCAGTTGTAGATTTTAAGTTAGATTCCATGCAGTCTCATTTTAAATCATACATAATGAAGATGAGCTGCACAGAATAATAAGCTGTAGTTAAAAAATTCTCTCTCTGCTAATGAGTTAAATTACTTGCTTTAAAACATCTCTCTTTTCCAGAAAATATGCATATTCACATTTTTTTTCTTTCCCTTGAATGAACAGCTGAACATAGCATATGCACCTCATCCATTCAAAGTGTATGCTCAGTGGAGGCATCAAACCTATGTGGGCTGAATATTGGAGCACAGTTTGCTTATAAAGTAGTTGCAATGTCACAAAAATCATCTTGTAAAATGTGAACAGATGGATGTAAAAACAGCTATCAAGTGTCAGGCTCTGTGCATAAGTGGAGGAGGTTATAAGCTTATGAGACAAGCTAGCACTTTCCTTCCGATGCCGCCCTCGCTTTACAGTTTTCTGCACCGAGCAGGAGTCCCTAAAGCAGCAATAATGCGAGATGCCTCACCAGCATCCAACCCATGACATTGACAATTGCGTGTTTTGAAATGCATGACCAGGCTGGAGGTAGTAGTGTCACCAGGGAACTGATTCCAGGTTTCTGAACTGCCAGGTATGTGTTTTGACCCAGCACTGTTTATATCTAAAGAGGCAGACTTTTCAAACTATCAAGAAAGCTGGGGGTCAGGTGGCCTTGAAGAGGCGCACAGTTGGGGTTGGATTCCAAGAAATGGAAAGATATCTGACTGGGGAGAAGAATATATATTGTGAAAAAGAACATCTCAGTAGGTGCAGGCTCCTGCAGAGGGAAGATTTATTTGTGCAGACACTGTGAATTTTCTGATGGAAAGATACAGTAAGAACTGAAGTGGTATTGCAATGTTTAAGGCAGCTGAGCTAAATGAAAAGATCAGTGATCTAAAGGACTACATTTGCTCTGCAGTTGCTACCAAAGGAGTCCTGCGTTCAAGGAGCCGCATTTGCACCCCGAAACCAGAACAAAACTTTTCTAATTATCACTGGCTTTCATGCTGTCAAAATAAAAGTGCAAATACCATTTTGTTTACACTGCTTTGGTTCGAATTAGCTTTTTAACCCTGTGATACAGACACCTAGTTCAGAGACTGATTAAAATTTAAATGAATGCAAAACAAAACAAACACAACAGAAGTCAATAGATGAAGGAAATTGTCACATATGAGAAAAGGCCACAGGTGCATTTGTGTGCTCATTATACTATATCAGTTGTGACGCATCAATTTCTGCGACAGGCCTGTGTTTCTATTCTTAGGCAGGTGAGTGACAGGGGAGCGTCTGGGTCCTCATATCAACCAACAGCCACACGCAGAGATCATCACAACCTGTCCCCCCCTTTACACACTGCCACTGATCCAACCAACCTTTTATCCTGACAGATTCATCTGCCGCTCTGCACACCAACCCGAGCCTGTTTAAGCAACACTTATAGTCAAATAAATAAATAAATAAGTAGATTTAGAGAAAGGGGGTAGAAGACTTGAACAGCGTCTGCTTTCATCTGCTATGAGCTGTTTTTTTTTTTTTTTTTTTTGGCAGCAATTCTTGATGATGCTCACCATTCTCTGGTCCCCAGTCTTAGTGAAGGTCTTTTCATCAGCGACATCACGTTTCACCCAGCTGTAGGAGACCATGTAACCGGTGATGGGAGGGTGGTAGATTGTCAGAGGCCGCTCCCAGCTCACCATCAATGCCGTCTGGTTCAGTGGCTGGATCTTCATGCTCACTGGGGCACTGCTGCACACTGACAGAACAGAATGATAAGGGGTGCATGAGAATGATGCAGCAACAACTCAATTTTTTTTTCTCTTTTTACCTACTGATTTTAGCTGAATGAAGATGGAGGGTGACCATATTTATCTGTGTGTGAGCAGAAAGGAGATAGCCTTTTAACAACCCTATCACACGGTCTTGAAGCTTGGTTTTCAAGCTATTTTCAATTCAGAAACCTCCAAGGCTGCAAAATAATTCAGAAACTCGAAAACAAAACCCCTCCTGAAGGCTCGAGTGGGGCCGGGAACAATCTCGTGTGTCTGTCATGACACTTTTGCATGTATTTTACGGAACAGCGATACAATGACTCACAGGCAGAATGTCAAACAGGCAGATGCATACAGTACATAACGCTACATACATGCTGCGGATAACACCGAAACTTCATGTCCGTTCTCAATTTGCAATTTCCTCTGAGAGAGACAACTTGGTATGCATGGGAATAAAAGAAAATATGTGAGTCTACCTCATGGTGGCACTGCAGGCTACAGCATGGGTACCCACTCAGAGATCCATCAGTATGAGTAAGGGACAATCCAGACATGCCTCTCAGCACATCAGGGCAGTAGCAATCAGAAGCTCGTGTCAAATGACTATGTGCTCTCAGAGTTTCTGCCAAATTGAAATTGTCACCACAATTTTCCCCATTTGCACAGTGAGGCTATGACGCAAATTATGCACCATGACATGTGTGAAAGAGAAAAGGAGACAGGGAGGAAGGGAATCAGTCAAAGGAACAAAAGGGGAAAAAAAACAAGAGGAAGAAAATCTCAGGGTGTTGATTAGGTGTGACAGGTGTGAAATACATCATAACCTGTTGGATGTTCGTTGTCAAGTTTGGTAGCTCAAGAACAATAATTTAATAGCAGCTGAAGATGTGGCTGAGGTTTGAATGCCTGCATCACAACTGTCCTGACAATCACCTTTCTTTTTTATAATTAACACGATTGTATTAACCATCTGGAAACCATCTTATCAACTCCTGCTTTGCATTTTTCCAATGTAACACCTCAGTAACCCTAAGGGTAAGAAAAAACTTGAATATCTGGGGACTTGAGTTAAACTTACGAGGCAACATGACAGAAAAAAGCATTAATTTTAAACTCCACTGATCATCTGAAATTATTCATTTTCTGACTCTTCGAACTGTTGAGGTGAGGTTTTTCTGCACCTCGCTGAAATCTCCTCAGCTGTAAACAAAACCGAAAATAGAAACAGGACATAAAAGACAGGAAATGCAAGGATGTAAATGTTTTATCAGTGTTAAAATGATCTAAATGCTAGCTACTTCATTTACATCCTCAATACTCAAGTGTGAATACATTTTCTGTAACCTCCAAAATACCCTCAAAGAGGTTCCATCTCATCCTTTAATACCACTCAGAACAGAGCATGAATCTTTTTCCTGGCAGCTTCCACCATGAAGGGGATGAATTGACTGTTGTCAACAAAGCGGTTCCACTGCGTTTCGCTTCTAAAAGCCTGTATAGCATGTTTTAAAGCAGCCGTGTGCAGATACTGGAATGATGCAGGAAACAAGAAATACACCAGAAAACACAAGGAGAGAAATACATCTGATCTGAACATAAACTGGCATTTTCTGAACTTTGCCGGAAATTCCTCAGAGGGATGTATACCAACATCGCATCTACAATACTTATTTTATGGTAATGTGTGACTTTTGCAACCGATACATCTACCTGTTTGACATATTTTTTTTTTTTAGAAAAGGTATAAAAAACAAAACACTTTTTGCTTACAAAAAGCCTCAATGTGGCAATTTGTTGCCTCTTTTCATATGTGATATTTGTTCACACTGATTTGTTCTGTAACTGAGACAACAGAAGTAATTATATTGCATAACCGTGGACTCTGGGAAACTGTGGCTGGCATTTTCCAGTATTTTGACATTTTATAGGCAATCAACTGATGGGGAAAAAAAACAACAGCAAAAAAAGTAACTAGTAATGAAAATAAAAGCAATATTGGTTTTGACAGAATGAACTTATTTCTAACTATTGGCTGCACTAAATCTGGTGTTCTTTTGATGTAAAAGCTTTGATGGAGCTTGATTTTAGACACACAGACACAGTATACAACAAAGACCAACAATAGTATAAATTCTACCTTATAGATCATGCAATTATAACTGGACAATCAATAAATCTTCACAAATCTCCAGTCTCTATTTTGCATCCGAAAGGTTAGCTCTGCATCTCTAATGGACAAACAAGATCCACGACTCTGAAACCCACAGTGATTGAACATTCAGCCAGCGTGTGGCTCTGGCTCTCATAATGTTTTAAATCAAAGCACATCATTTAGTGTGAATAGACAAATGCGCCGCACAGCACAACCTAAGCAGTCGTCACTCTTGAAGAAAATACTGGCACTGTTTTATTCCGGTACATCCAAACACCAGCAGCATCCTCTGTCTGAACACAAAGAAACAGAAATGCTAGAAAAACAAAAGAGAAAATAAGCAAGAGGGAGGGAATGCAGGAGGAAAAAAAAAATAGAGATACACAGGTCCACATTCATCCTGTCTAGTGACATAACGCCACAAAAGCAATTTCACAACTTAATTTGTAAGGGTCTATTTTAGCTGTGCTACATATTAATGATGATTGCTGATCGGTCTTTTTAGAGTGCTCCAACTTCATCACAAGCATTCCTAATCAATTCTCCCTACCAGACACTAAGACACCAACAACACCAATTTAGGGAGCAGAAGCCTCTCTCATTAGTCTCCTTAGTTCCTACTCTCTTCTGTTAAAGCAAGCGCAGCAAGACACATCCATAAAAGAGAAAGACAAAAAAAAAAATACTCTGATAAAGGCCTGCATGAGGTCTGTGCTCGGCATTGATATATTGTTAGAGCAACGAGTTATAACATTACGAGTTTGGCGTGTGCCAAGTTTTACCCCCAAATGTTTCTGAAAGATGCAGATTTGCAAAGTCAGTCTTCAGCTAACGTTGATGGTTCTCATGTTTATTCAAATTTTCACAAAATTCTCAGCCATATTATGAATGACCAATGGAAACACTGGTAAGTCTTGGTTAAATACAGTAGACAAGCACAAAAGCTTTTAAACTATGCTGAAGGTTGTTTGACAAGGCAATTTGTGTTCAATGCATATAATTCAGAACAGACAAAAAAAAACAACATGCTATAAAACTCACCTAACACCACTTTGCTGTCACTATGAATAATGGCAAAAAGGGACAAATTAAATAGGAATGAAATGCTGTAACTTATTTAAAAAGAATAAGAGCAAATGGCACAAAAGACACTCTGTAGCTATTAATGTTGCCTAAAAGGAGACTAAACCATGGTGTAGTAGATTTGCATTGCTAAAAAATAAAAATAAATTAAACAGCAGTGACTGCTAACAAGAAAAATATCCAATAAGGAAGAAGACAAAAATAAAGAAAAAAACAGAGAAACTTGCAAAAGAGGAAGACATTTGTCCCCATAATGCCAAAAGAGGACCCTGCTACTAATGAAAAACTCCTGGTACTAAGAAGAGGTTTCTCATGCCCTTGTTCCTGCAGCCTGAAACAGCAGCAATGAATCAAACGGGGTCTGCTGCGATGGAAACAACTCCAGGAGAGTCGGCCCAACAAAACCCTACCGTTAACTGTTCCTGGAGACTCAGACGAACCAAAGAATGAAGAAACTCTTCCAAGTACACAAGAAGGAGAGGACCTCCATGTCCTTGTTCCTGCAGAACTTGAGGCAGAAGGTGAACGTAGGCAAGAAACAGCACCAGAGCCATCCCCAGAAGACCCTGCTGGTGGAATGTGCTAATGAGGAACCAGTGCCAGAAGACACAATCCTCATAAATTCCCCTAGAGGATAGAGGAGATGATGGCAGGGATCCCACTGAAGAGGAGGAACAACACCTGTCCAATCATATCATAGTGAAGCAGTCCCAGAAGAGGAGGACCCAGGAGATGCAAAAGAGGCTGGAGCTAACACAACCACTGCTGCACCTGCAGCCCTCACTGAGAGAGATGCTGATATTATTCTTATTCTTCATAAAAATGGAGAGGAGGTCTCCATTTTTCCCCCCAACAGGGCAAAATGTGATTATTCTTTTATGTCAGCAGTTGTGTGTCATTGCTAGAAGCGAAAACAGCTTCTCGTTCACGCGGTTAAAACGTTAGCTACATCAGAACTTATTCACAGAGGCTGCATTCATACCCTTTAAAGTGCTTCAATTTACTTTTGAAACCAGTTGGAGCTACTTACAATTTTCCTTTAAAGTTTGCCAATAACATTCATCTTTTCTTAAGTTAAACTTAAACATGAGAAATCTAAGTAAAATGCCTATCTCTTCTTCTGAAAAGGCAGCAAATTTACGACAACGGTGAAGGAGGGAGGGTTATAAACAACTGCTCAGTCAAGATAAACGTGTAGCAAATCTGCACACCTCTGCAAAAACTGAAAAAGAAATCCTGGACCTACAAAAATAAATCACCTTTTAGCTGGTTACATTTTCTTGCAAAATTATCAACAACTTTTCAATTCATCCTGGTAACATATAAATGTAGTATTAAACATATATACTCGCGTAGTAGGTCTGAGACCATGCAGACAAAAATCTTACCTCTTGAAGCTTCGGTGCCATGAGGGCTTCCCAAGGTCTCGGTCAAATCTTTCTGCCATGCATCTTTTACAGCCGATTTAAAAACCTCCCTATTGCCCAGGTCCTGCAGCGGTCTAAAGTTGTTCCTCAGGTACTCTACAGACTTGACATGGTCCTGTTGCTCCGTTGTGAAGATGGAGTAAAAAGCATCCAGCTAGATGGGGAGAAACACAGAAGAGCTATCAAGGCGAATCTAAGTGCCACTGTTACTCTGTGTAGCTATGCCAGTACGAGTATGCCTGAGTGTGTATGTGTTAAATATAATATATCAAGCAGCACCGCATTTGTAGTCGCTTGCCAGTAGCTGACTGTTCACAAGTGGAGAACAGTATTTGCAAGAAACATTTATATCGCAGGCAACAGCAGGCGCAGACTTCAATCACCACCCATGCTACCTGCTGGCCTGTAACTTCTCAATGGGGCAAATTTGTGGCCATTGATTGCAAAGAATGATCTCCTGCCGCGTGCTGTAATGACTACACACTGCAGATACTGTGGAATCAATGTGTCCTATGGGTGCTTGGAGAAATGAATTACAGGTTCATAAAAGACTATCTGTGAGCGTCACAAACATTGTAGAGGTGGTCAATATTCTTGCAGGAGAAGTCATTTCTGAACAAAAGATTTGTCCTTGTGTAAGTCATAGAAATTCCACTGATCCCTGCAAATTTCTGTGGTGCAGAATGCACTAGAGGATATGCAGCTGGGTAACGCAAGAATTGTATGTATAAAAGATGCAGCAAAGCACTGTGGAGAGGATCAGCAAAAAACATGAGGCATGATTTGGCATATATTATCTCTCCAAATCACAAACAGCAAAAAAGACCAAAAAAAAAAAGTTGGAGATTTTTTTTTCAAAGCAAATACACAAGCACTGTAAAATGTTAGATTTTTCAATAAAGACTATGTAATTTGTTCTAGTCAGGAAAAAATAAATAAATAAGCATTTTAACTGATTAACTTGACACCTGTTAATAGTATGATAACCAGTTTCCATTCTGAAGCAGGGATGCTCTCTCAGATATAAGTGTAAGTGCCATTACACACTTACTATCATTCAAATGCCAGTAATTGCTTCCCCCCTCCTGTTTAATCATGCACAATATAAGCATCTATGGCTTCATATGCAAAGGAGCTGGAGAGGAACGAGCCAAAGAGGACGAAAAGGAGAGGCACATGAGGTAGAAAATTGCTTGCACGTTCACAGCGTTGGGCTGCAAGTCATCCACTGCTTGTGCACAAATGGGATCTCACTGTGTGTGGAGAATATAGCTGTCTAGGTGTGTGAGGCTGGACTTGACGCACCTGTGAGTGGGACAGATACACGGGCCTGGAGAAGATGATCCACTCCACCACCTTGCTGCAGGGCGGCGTGGTCAAAGAGCCGGTGTATCGGTAATAACTGTCCACTGACGATGGCAGCAGATCCCTCAAGATGAACGACCTGAGGTTTGTCTCCTTTTCTGGATAAAGCATGCAATTAAAATCTGTTAGTACACAGAAGTTTAATAAAGCACACTCTGTACTGTTTACACAAACAGGAATAAAGTTGTTGCTTTTCACTTTCCTTGTGACAGTTTTACTGCTTTTCCTGAAACCTCTTCTAGCAGAAGGACAGTAGTTAAAAGCCTCACTACTTGTTATCACTGATCTCTGTACTGAGACGGACTGAGAGAAGAGCAAAAGCAGGGGAGTCTGATAAGATGGCCAGCTCTGACAGCTGATCTGTGGCTGGGTGGTAGTGTGCTCTCCTCCATGTAACAACTGTGGCTAGGCCACTGGGATTAAGACAGATCCAAATGATTACATATCCTCTGATCAGAATCTGGCAAGGCTGTGTAGAAGAAAAGAGAAAAAAAAAAACGTCCAGAAGAAGATGCCTTTATCTTCTCAAAATATGCTGTGTGGATTATGGGTGTTGGTTTGTTTTTTTCCTTGAATTATGATGAGAAAAAAAAACCCAAATAAAGCTGAATTGATGTCAATTCCAATCTCTCACAGCCTCGCTGCCTTATCTTAAAAGAAACAGAGGTTTAAGGTGGGGTTTGCATTTAGACTACAGGGACATAGGAAGCCTCGCCCCCATGCCTCATCTGTACTCTGAGTCAAATTCAGTATGCACAGGCTTTCTTCTCCCCGTCTTCAGACAGTGTACGTGCCCTATCGCTCCTGGGCTGCCGAGATGCTGATGGATGGATGACTCTGGGATAACGAGCTAGTGGAAAACCAACCATCCTAACAGGGCAGAAAGCAAGAAGCATTTAGCAGCGAAGGAAGGAAGACGGTCCAAAAAAGCACCACACCCATGCCAAGTTCTTTGTCAGCTGGGAAACTGGATTCTGTCGCAAACACAAACATCTCTGCAGTTTTACAGCAACAGAATTAAGCCAGGAAGGCTGAGGCCTCTGAGGTAACGCTGGCTGTCCCCCAACCACAGGGATGGTGGCAGCATGTGATGATGGTTTAAGTATGTGGACTCTTCCAGACACTGAAGTATCCCTGGGCAAGACAGTAAACCCAAACTTATTACTGACGACAAATAAGCACCTTGCACAGCAGCTGTGCTGCTAGTGGTTTGCAGTTTGAATGGAGGAAAAATGATTTCAGTCTTATTATGGTAGAAAAGGGTTACGTAAGTGCAGTCAATTTTCTATGTGGAGAAGGAGAGACTTATAAAACAATTTAGTATAGCAAGCATGTTCAGCTGTTGTTTTTTAAGTTATACTGAAAAAAAAGTGGAGCTTATTTTATTAAGTTAAATAAAACCGCCAGCGAAATGGCCTCCCAGCTGATTAGTCTTATCAGAAAGCAGTCAATTTTCTTCATTGCAGTCGCTTTAATTCAAAGCGACCTATTTTCTTACTGCAAGGCTAAAACACATGCTCTAGAGGTCTCTGGCGGAGCCGAGCCTTTTCCCGCTACACTAGTACACTTTTGTCTTTAGCAAGTAAAAAACATTTTTCTTCAGTCCTCAGCGCAAAATGTCATAACCTCACTAGCTTGCGATGCACAACATCAAACATCCATCTCATTATAAATTATGATCAGAATCGACTCAGTGATGCAGCAAAGCAGCGCCAGCCTTGTGAAACCATTGTTGATTACAGAGAAATGATGTCATGCTTTTATATATATCTTCATACGTGTACATGCCCTTGCCCATGTACTACTGCGCTCACAAAATTACCATCGGTTTGGAAAACAAGCCAGATGTTGTTGTGGCCTAATCTGCAGTAAGAGTTATTCAGAGTTATTCTAAAATGAACTGCAAAAGCCATGGTTTCTAGATAACCCGGCCAAGAAACACTACCCCAATTAAAGACAATACACCATAAGGATTTGTGCTACGGCACACAACATAAAAAATAGTAATAGTTCAAATGTGAATATGAACCTATGAAGAAGCCATAGGCCAATTATGTAACATGTAAAACTTTACCATCAAAAAAGGGCGCACTTTCTTCTCTTTCTGACTGTATATACTGTAAGACTGATGTAGGGTAGCCTAATTGAGGCTCAGATGTAATTAACGATTCTGTCTGTGAGTGATGCTCTGCAGAAGTCTCCTCCTGCAGAGATGTAATACCAAGGGAAAGTGAGCATCTTGCAAATTTATTCTCCTTCTGAAGTTAAATACTGCTCTTTCTTGTGTTCAAGATTCATTTGGGAGATTAAAATATACGGACACCCTATGTTGAAGATCAATATTTGTTTATTGCAGATGAGGACATGTCTGCACTGTCTTACTATGTTTACCTCTGGGTTGAAAAGCATCGCCAACTGCACAGCAATGTCAATTGTATGGGTCAATTGCTTTCTGGAAATCCCACATGGATCTAATTTTTACTGGAATATTTTGTGATAAGGAGATTTTGGTATGACAGATGGAAAGAAAAAAAACCGCACAACTATCTGTTCTTGAGTGTACTTGCCACATAAATTCTATTTTTCAGCATGAAGTAAAGTCTGCAAGGGGTTGCTTTTTCATTACTTACCATGATGCACTACCCCTTTCAATCCCTGAATGATTGGTTCCACAGCTGGGTTGTCTTTTTGCCCCAGCTGCAAGAAATGTCCAGAGACAAAAGGATTACAAAAGGGATTATGAGACTAGTATAATAATCCAAATAAAATACCGTAAAAGAACAAAAAAAACCCATAAACTTGAACAGCATACTGAGGTCAGACAGTAAGCGCAATGTACTGTGCTCATAATAGAATATCATCAAGCAGTAACATTTTTAATGTTTAGAAGTACATACTGTTAACAGTAAAATCAAGTTATTTACTTCAGATGACAAAAATAAATAAATAAAATGATTTAGATTACAAATTATATATTCAAACTTGTGCTTCAAAAACAAGTCTGCGTAGGGCTATCTGCTGCTAGGGTGCTGTTTTTGGCTCCAGCATCTGAAATTGGAGTTCACATGGTAACAGACTGTAGTGGCTCTCCTCACAGTGAGGAGTGATAGTTTTGCAAACAGCAGCGGGTAATCTGTCTCCGCCATAAGTATTTGGACAGTTACACGGTTTTTGTACTTCAGGCCCTCTGCTTCAGCAAATTCAGTCCGATATTAATAATGGATACCAGTTAGTCATTCTGTGTGTTTGTGTTATCACCCGCTTGACACATCGTACCCAAAAGGCAAGTCTTCAAAGCAATATATTTTATAATATTTTATGTGTTAACTGTCTAGTTTCATACTTCTGTTCCTAATTTTCCTGGGACACCACTTTGCTCTGTAAAGCAGTTCTCATTCACAAAGGTGAAGTTACTTGATTGCGCCGCTATTTTGTGAAAAACCATTACAATAATGCCACATTTACAAGTGAAGAAAGAGGAAAAAGTGTGTGCACAGGTGTGACTCAGCAGGGGGAACAGGATTTTCTTATGTAATGAAGGCCAATAAAGAAATAACTACAACAGCTGAATATCTATCTGCTAAAAAAAAACACTTGGTTTTTAAAACACTTTCACATTAGACCTGTAATGTTTACATGACAAGTTACACATATTTTCCACAAAAATCCTCATTCTTCATGATCCTTAGAAAATGACAAATACTGTCCATGTGTGGCCTTGGGTTTCTAGATCACCCCACACAGGACAGTGTGTTACCAGTCTTCAGTAAGAGTAGGATAAGAGTAGAAAGAAGCTGACACTTCATTAACTAGAGCTCATCAAGCCACATCATTAGTTTTCCCTTCCACTGTGTGGATGGACATCAAACTGAGAGGAAATACTGTCTTTGAAACTTTAGTCCATAATCGACTCTTTTCCTTAATAGATTTTACGCCTTTCGAATCCTACAATTCTACGACTTCCATGGAAAACCCATGTACAATGTCTCTAGTGGGCTGAGAAATAAATAAATAAAAGAAAATAAAAAATACCCCTGATGATTCCTTCCTTATCTACTTGACCTACACTTAATCGTTCGGAGTGACTAAAGATGAGCAATATTTCTCAGGCCCAGGTTTTAAAAATATTCCCAATGTCCTATTTAGGAGACAATACTGGACAAAACAGTGTTGGGATGTGGGGACTAATCCTCCCTTGCTCAACATTAATTCAGGTCAGTCAGAGGAGAATAATTGTGTGGAACTGAATGCTGAATGTGGATAATATGCTCACCTTAGAGGCCATTAATAGGCCTTTGGGGAGCACGGCGAGAACTCTCCTCATTGATTAGAAATGGTAAATCCAAGCCAATGTGTGTTTGCCCACTTAAAAACCTTCACACTGTAAACTGCTATTCAGCAGATTGTGTATGGTGATGCTAATTGCAGTAAGCAATAGGGCTGTCAGGACCCAGCGGAGGCATTTAGGTCCTCACACACACTCGGTTCATCACTGTCTGAGAATAGACCTACATTACGAAACACCTGTGTCCCCATTCCAGCCTCCCCGTGTCTGAGAACTGCCCCTTACCTATATACCATTAAGCTGAGCGCTGGCATCCATTGATCACCTGCCATTGACTATAAGGGGGGATTGGTTAAAGAAATTAGTGTAGGACTGGAAGAGATTCTGAAGTTGTCAGTGCAGCTGCTAATAGTTCATGAATCTCGAAGGTGCTTTTACACTTAACAGAAATTGGGACCAATTTTGCCCATTAAGAGCTTATGTGTTCAGCTCTTCAGGGGACAATTTGTAGTTCCTCAGCAAGCAATCTACCACAGAACAAACAATAAAAAAGAAAGAAACTATCACCAACTAAATCCAAGAGGAAAAAAAAATATCACAGCACAGGTGTTGGAGATCATTTCTATAAATATTCAAAATAGTCTTCAAAAATCTCCATATTTGCATTTTCCCAAAAATAATAACATATTATTTTCCAGTCTGTATGTCTGGTGTTGCATCTCATCAGTCAGTTCCTTCCCTTCAGTTTTCATTTGTCTCTGATCTCCTTGGTTTTTTAAAGCATAAAAACAGCAATAAACACTAAGAAAGTCTTACGCTTATAAGCCTATCAATAAAGCCATTTTCCATCACCAGGTTAAAAGCGAGTTATTACGCTGAGGTTTTTCACAAGAGCAAAGTAACTTCTCTGAGAAAACTGAACTGTAGGTATGATGATGCACCTTTTCACATGGGAATGCTTTCACATATCAGACTATACTGTCACTGAATTCTAAAATCAGCAAGTCACACATAAATAAATATATAAAGTAATATTTGTTCTGCTTATTGTCTCATTGGACTTCTTTTCAAACCAACATTTATTAACAACCACTATGTCTGAGTTAATAGAGTCAGTTATTTTGTACTGATTAACAAAGCACTAAAGAAATTGAAGGTTTTCACACAATGATATCATTTGGTAAAAATTCATAGGGTCATCCGAGGAATTAAGAGTTCTTTCTGGTAGAGTCATGAACGTCTGGGTCAAATTTTCACAACACTATTCACAATTTTTTTTTTTTTAGATAAGTCTTGACCTTTAGTTGTGATACTTTACCTCAAAGAAGATAGCCATGGCAGCAATGATGCGTCTTTCTTTGATAGCAGCGCTCAGGCTGTCAAAGTCATCTGAATTGTAAAGGTAGATCTGCATCTAGAATGAAAAACAGAGCATAAACAGCTTGAGGAGTGGACAAGGAGAACGAACAGTCTTGTCATCAATCACTTTGGACCCACTGCTGGGGAGCAGATGAGAAGCCGTTTTGAGGGGCAGAAAAAGGGGTGTATTTATCACTTCAATAAATCTCTCATAATCGGTGTCATTCTTTTTTGTGTGCTGCCACTCCTGGAGGCTGCCGAAGAAATACAGCATCCCATCCCCAAGGCACAGTAACAAGGAGATAGGAAAAACTGGGGGGGATGTACTGTTCTCTCTCTTTTTTTAACCCCCCTGTGCAAAGATCTAAGAGAATGATATGCCTCTAATCATTGCGCCCAATTATCTTACATCACCCACAACACTACTTCTGAATTCACAACAAAGCTCAGAATGTTTGGGTACATTGTGAAACACACACAGAGAATATATCATAAACCTGTCAAGGTTCTGGCCTTCAATGGAAAAAAAAAATCATTTATTTCATTTCAAAGTAAAGATATTGCAGTAGTGCTGATCCAAATCAGCAAATGATACTAAAAATAGCAATTGGAGCTGTCTGTCATCTTGCCGTTATGCCTGTGTAAATTGAAAAAGCCTTTCATATCAGAGAAGTGATTTAATTGGCAATAAGAAAAAGGTCCTCGGTGTTGATTTATTTAAAGGGTATGTCTTTTACTTTTCTCATTTTTCAGAGAAAAATCCTGAGACACTACAATGTTGACAAAAAAATGCAAAATTAAAAAGCAAATAAAGAAAATAAGCATATAAATAAGAATAGGCTCATCAGTTAAGGCCAGATGGTTTAAAATGACTCTATTCATGTACTTTAAGTTATTCAGTTTCCTTCAGAGTTGCTTTAACTGCAGCCTTTAATGAAACTAATTCTTTGTCTGAGAACTCAGCAAGAACGAGGACTGGCCATTCATCACCCTTCAGATGTTATTAACTACATTACCCAATTAAGATGGCCCCCTTAGGCTTCATTTACTCACCAAGATTGGCTCATGTGATCTGTTCTTGTTAACAGCACTTTGGAAAACCTGATTTTTAATTCTACACTTTCATAGCGGCCAATAAAGCAACTTTAATCACTCTGTGAAATATTTTGCGTGGCGTCTGTTTACTGAGATTTGAAAAACTCTGCTCATCAGAGGACAATTGATCTGAACCCACGGAAACAGTTGTTGATTCAAGGAGGGGCAGATAGGTGGTCCGACAAATCCATATGCTGCTTTTGAAGCCGAGGGATGCGCTGTCCACATTTCACGGGAGATTCAGCCACTTTATTCTTCATTTCCAGACCAGATTGCAAAGACGAGAGCTTAGAGCAGCTCTGCGTTCCCATGCCCCACTTAAGCAGAAAAGGTGAAAAACAAAGGCATGCGTGGCACTATTTCCCAAGACAATGAAATGTTGAATAAAGAAAAATATGTTGTATTACATCTCAGAAACATAAATGTATTTCTTTGTTCTTTTGCAACTGAACTTCCACAGAATTTTTT
>JAOWBL010000020.1:94417-118175 GCA_028564865.1 Zenarchopterus dispar | reverse complement strand
CTGTGAGAGTTTACAACTCATTGTCTTCCTGGATTTACAAAAACTTACAGCAGAGGCTCTGTCTGTCTGTCTGTCTGTCTGTCTGGGATATGGGAATGTGGTTGTCTTTTTAGATACCCAGAGTCCCACACGAGAGAAACTTTTGGGTGGGGGTGGGGGGTAGACAAAGTATAAATCTACCATTAAGTGAAGATTGTAAATTAGTTTGAATGAATCTAAAAATATATCAGAATGAATGCAATTATAATCAAAGAGAGGAAACTCATACTGGCAAAACTGGGGCAGCCAATTGGTGGATGACTGTTCCCGAGTGTAAATGGGGTCATGCTGCCAAAACTACAAAATGTAAAACCAGTCTGAAAGAAGTGCCTAAAGAAAGGCTCGACTAAGGATGAAGCCTTTTTTTGTTGTTGTTGCCATTACTTTACTGCAATTGCTTTTCAACAACCACATTTTTTAATCAGAAACTGTTCCATCATGGCTGCACATGTCTTCAAGTATGTAAAAAAAAAAAAACATTGTTCTGAAGGTGATCCCACAGTTGTAACAATTGGATTTCATTTTCTTTGTCTGGAATTTTACATTCATGAAGGAGTGTTTTTTTCAAAGATGGTTCTTCTCCGATTCCTTTGTTCGTCCATCTGAGTAACATCGCTCAATTAGCAGTGAGCCATGAAGGTTCACTGATAATTAAAGGTTCACTCTAATGCCCTGGGTGGGTGTCAGTGGGCTTCAAAAGAAGAGCTCGGGAATATCCAATGAGGATAACGGTGAGGAATTTTATGGACGCAATACTAAAACAAGAAAATAACAGCAGCCTCTCTGTCCATGCTTTTAAAGTCCATTTTCTCCATGTTGCCAAGTATTCTTATCTCTGAGTGAGATCTAAAGGAACAAGCACTTGACGTATCAGTGCAGTTTGCAAGAATGAAAAAAGGCAACTGAGGGTCACTGTGGAGTACGCAGACGGGGATGCATGAGTGACTTCTCAGCTACACTTCACCAAATTAAATGCGTATTTACTTGGCCTTGTCAGTTCTGTGATGAACAAGTACACGGAAAATAATATCTTTATTCACAGTGTGGTAGCAACAGTAGCACAACTGTAGGAAAGCGTGAGTGTGAGAAAAGTAATAAAAGTGTTTGCTCTGCTGGGAGCAGAAAGAAAATTCATCTGAACAACTAAGAAAACTACGTTTACCTAAAATAGATTATAAATTAGTTCAATCTAAACAATTCCTTAACCTTTTTCCCAAATGATAGCCAGTGACAACACATAATTGAATATTTTGATGTGAACTTTAATCAGGACTGGTAACAAATGGAATCATTCATTAGCAAATACCCAGAGCTGGTTTACAGAAGTATTGTTGTTGAGTCATTAAAGATGCAGCAGAATCAGCCTGGGCACAATTATCAATCAATCTAAATTTTATACGTCTGCTTCTATACTGATACATATTTATACACATACAAAGACACACACTTTTTTTTATATCTTCTTCTTGAAGAAGAAGACATAAACACAAGAGAAAAGAAGATGTGCTAAATAGCTACCTACTGTAGTTATTTTTCTTTGACACAACCACAGGTCAGTGTGAGATTATTGTCCCATGAGACCATGTTGGAAAAGAAGAAATTAAAAAAAAAAAAGAAAACTACACCAGCAAATTAGCTTTCCAGTACAGGATTTTTGGGTTTCTTAAGAAATATGGTGAGTACATGCTGTGCCAGCTGACACTATCAAAGGAAGCCAATGCCGCTAATGAAGTCACTTACCTTTGACTCTCTCATTCGGATTCTGCAATGGTAGGGAAAGTAGGGAAAGTTTTTGTTTTGCTATCCATAAAATTGCAAATGCCACAGTAGTCAAAGCTGTGCTATTATTGCATTAGACTTGACAGTACTTTCTTCCCTCTGGTTATTCATTTGGCAATGTCAACAAAGTGAGAAAGAGCCATGGATTCAGGTCAGTTAAAGCTGTTTGAAACAACAAATAAGAAAAGAAAAGCAGACATGGATAGTGCTGTCAGGATGAAGCCATCACTAAATCTTTGACCTACTTTTCAGCCGAGGATATGATCGCTCAGTCAAGAAAAGACACAAAGATTTGCTTAATAAATATGCTCCACACAAGTATGTTCCAGTTGGCATAGTGTATTGATTTAGTTTCTCACTTATTTGCCCTTTCGCTTCACATAAACTACGATTCTTCTTTATGTCCTTTTGTATACTGCTGCAGAGTTGTTGCAAACAATTCGTCTTCATATTTTGAGAGGAATCAACCGTCTCATCCAAAGTAAAACATGCAATAAATGTTAAAAAAAAATGAAGTTGGTTGGTCTTTTTATTCTTTAAGTCATTCTGAGGTTCAGGCTCACTCACACATTTCCACTCTTGTTGCCAACTTAGAATATTTGTAACTGCATTTAAAAAGACAAAAGCCAAGAAAACAAGTCTCATATGACTTAATAATGTGTATTTCAAGTTTTCACATGAAAAACACAAGGAGAAAAAAAGGTATAATTCAGTCATCTCGGTATATTCTGGTTTTTCATGGCTGTCCACACACTTTGTGTCACTGGCTACAGCTATAAATTAAAAGGAACTTCTGCTGACCTTAAAGTTGGTTAAATGGCGTGAGTTTTGTGATGTTTTGAACCCTATTGAGGAGCATAAAATATTCTGCTTTCTTTCATTTCTTCAACTGATCATCTGCACATGAGTATAAAGCCAACACCACATCCCAGGAACCGCTTTTAACTAACTTTGATGTAGAAAAACCAGGATTCTGTTGGTGGAGAGTTTCAGGTTTGAAAATGATTTGCTCCTAAGTTCATTTGCTAGCATGCAACAATGGACTGCATTCATGTCATTATTTCAGATTTGTTCCACTGTAATGTAAGCAAGAAAGGAAAAAAAAAAGATCTGTAAATGAGACGGCTTTATTAATGTAGAGACATGCTGGATAAAGTTGGAAGAACAGAAGCTAATAGATTTAAGGTGTTCACAAACACGCCAACTGAATATGTGATGCATAGAAGCGGGGCTGCAAAATAATACTAAAATTTATTGTTATTACAATATCAACATCCGTAATAGCATTATTGTAAAAACAAAAAAAGATGATGTATTAAATGAATGTCTGTTGTTTTTATGCCATATATTTACACATTAAGGGTTTATTAATATTGCAGTATATTTGGCCAATCAGAAAGAACTTTAATGTCAAAGAACCTAATTTAGCATCTTAAGTGTTGGTGATGCCGTTGTTGCACTTAATTAATTATATTATTTCTTTGTATATTTTATTTAGCTCTCAAGTTTCACTGCAAAGCAGAAAGATGTGATAGCAGCACACTAAAGTTTTGGTTTACTATCATCAGTTTTATCATCATTGTAATTTCCATCTATGATATTGCACATCACATGTCTTTCTAATATAATGTAGCTCTACTTGGAAGCCAAAAAGGCTGACATTAAAAAACACATAAGAGTTAGTTTAAATTGTTTTTACTTGCTTTTATAGCAACACTACACATCTACACGTGAAATCTGACTACTTTATTTACATTGATTTTATCACAGCAACCAGGAGAAACAAGAACTTTTTTTTTTTGGTAACTCACATTGTACATAAAATCTTTGTTAAGTGAGCAATAACGTGTTTTGGTATCTTAACATTTACTCAACAAAAAAAAAAAAAAAAAGAAAGAGGAAAGAAAAACCAAAATCAACTTTCAAAAAAAAAAAAAAAAAACACAAAAAAAAAATACTTTGCTCTATGATGCTCACTTTGACTCATACTTACATTTACATACAAGACAGCGCCCGTATAAACACCAAAGCCAGAGGCCAGAGTCAATGTCCACAGATAACCTACTAATGTTAAAACATTTTGCATTGTAATTTCATAGTCTGAGTAGTAATTTTTTTTTCTTTAAAAATTTATTTCTTAAAAACTTTTACAGTTTTAAATACCCTTTTTATCCGTCAAACTCCCTCTCTCTCTTCTTTGCAGATCTACAGCAAAATCTCAGTCTTGAAAAGTGACTAAAATGTTTGCCGCTTTGACAATTTTCTATCACCGTGCGCAGCACACAACTAGAAGTATCAACTTCTTGAGAGTCACTGCAGACGTCGGCTATAGCAGGTGATTAAAGCTCTAGTTAGAATAGTTGGAAAAGCGGTTCAGATAAGATATCTACTTTCATGCGAAGCATAATGTCAAAGCCGGAGTTATATAAAAAGCAAAAGAGGAAAAAAAAAATCCAATGAATAATCAGACCCGATGGATCTTCACTAATCCGCTGCTATCTGAACTATCAAAGTAAAAGTGCTCTAAAGACATTTTGAAGTGCAACTTTCTTTTGCTAATGCTGCAAGAAACTTGTTGACCCATGGTACACAAGTTTAAACTGCCTTTTTACACCCCTCTGTTCTTCTTAAATAATAGGAGTATACTACTATACTTGAGGGTTTGACAACACATTTTGCCAATCAATTCTGTTTTATTTTTTACTGTCAAAAAAGCCCCTTTTTTATTATACATCATGACTATTTTGACAAGTTAGCATGACTAAAGTCAGTGTTTTTCAAAGAGATGGGGAAGTTAGATGTCTTCGCTACAGAGAATTTAATAACTATTTTGAAATAAAACAAACATTAAAAAAGGGGGGAGTCTAAACACATGGGCCAATCAGTAATTTCTATAGCATCACAAAAATGAATTCATGGTCTTAAAAGTCACCAAATAAAGAGAGAAAGTCTCAAGGTTGATAATATTGTTGACACTCATTAGCCTGCTATAGCCTCCATCATCATATTTAGTCCACTAAATTAGATGGCAAAGTATTTTACTCGGGTCTAACCCCTCTCATTGTGGGAGGTGTCTTTTTTTTTTTTTTTAAACAAAAAAATTTGATTTCTTTGATTTTAAGTAACCCTGGAAGGGTGTCCCGGGTGAACGCACTGCAAGCAGAGACTCGCACACAACATGTACATGCAAAAGACACCTGAATTATAATTCACCCGAAGACAGAGCACGACTTTGTTCTCCAATAAGTACAAGTAGATGTTTGTTTCTATAATAATGTTCAAACTCCCAGACAAGGGGAAAAAAGCACAGTTGTGTAGACATTTATAGAAAATAAAGCAGGTGTTATAGCAAATACTCTATTCTGTTCACATTTTCCTGTGACACTTTAGAAGAACCGACACTGACTGACAGGTGAGCATGCAATCACCACCAGACACTGGAATCTCATTTACCTTGAAGTGAGTAGCTTTTGGTATGCCACTTTGAATTGAAAGGAAAGTGTGTAGTGTGACCAAAGTTAATAATCTGGAGACTTTACCTGTCTGTCAAACGCAGAGGTTAATGCTAATTTTATTTGAACCATTTCGAGGTTAGGAAAATTATAAGACTCTTCCAGATAACAAAAACTCAGAGGGCATCTGTAAAAGCCTTTTAACACTGATGAAAGTCTTAAAAAAAATATGAATTTGCTGCTGCCTTGAAAAGCTTAGTTAAAAAGTATCTTTGTTACAATGGCATGTATTTAATAACTAAAAAGATGACAATTTCCAGTCCAAAAAGGGAAGCAATTAGCTCCATTAAACATGTTGGTGTGAGATTTGCATACTTAATACAGCTGCACAAAATCCTTGTATTCACAAGCTCAGACATATTGATGAACTCGACTCAACATAAAAATAGCATAATTTAGCATTTCATCTTAAAAATACAGTCACATTTTCATTACCCCTAGAATTGTGCACAACCTAAATACTGCAAAGACAAGTCTGTAATGGAAACACCTAGAATTTAAAAAAAAGAAAACAGTGAAATGTTGCAAAAAGAAAATTATGCTTTCATGGGGTGTTTTTTTTTTTTTTCTAACGTGAGAGTCCAACTTAATGCCAAAGTAAAATGGAAATAGTTTTTTTTTTCACATCTGTACATTTCTGGCTTCATTGGATGTGACATAGTGGGTCATATAACCAGATCATATGACCATTTTAATGATGGTCGGCTGCCTTCATCTTCTGTTGACTATACTCCCAATAGCCACAATAATTTATCCAAAACTAAAGATGTTCCTACCCATTTCTTCGAAGTCAAGATGTTCTTTTTTTTGTTTTTAAGAAACGTCTCGCACACACACACACACACACACACACACACACACACACACACACACACACACACACACAGAGGTAACTGGCAATTTCAGAGTTGTCACTTTTGTTTTGCTAAAAAGTGTAATTGAAATCCACCTCATGCGGAGATCCTGACGTTTACACACAGGAAACAACCTAGCGATGGAATGACAGCAATCTTCACTTCTATCTCATTACAATGCCTTCAGAAATGTGAAATCCACTACGATTTGAATTAATGTTAAAGAACTTTGGCAATCAAAGTCACTCTACAACTTACCCATAACAAAAATCCTTTGTCAACCTGTAAATTTGGGGCTATTACTGGCCCACTGTTTTACCTCTTTGCTCTTAAATTGGTGGGTAATTGGCACAAGGAGAAACAAAGTCCTGCATTATTTAACTAAATGGAGTATTCCTCAAACAGTCTTAAAGCTGAAAGGAGCAGCATTTGAGTCTAAGCAAAATATCTTAAGTTTCATTCCAGTGCACTTCAGCAAAGTTTAAATGATGAGAAGCATATTGCTGGCCTGATAAAGTCTAACTAGATTGAAATCGGTTCTGCTTTTGTGTTATAATACACTTTCTTTGAGGCATTATCTTAATTCAGACATGTTTCATTATGCACTTAACGGGGCGACCTCATACTACACACTCCACCCAGCCATTCAAGACCCAAGCTTCACTTCCAGCCAATGTCTGCAGAAGAGGGTGGAGGAAAAGAAAAACAATCAATTTCTCTCTGTGCATATACAATGTGTCTCCATTAAGTACTTTGGAAGACAAAGATCCCTTAATGTATAGCTACTGACTTAAGCTTATGAAATAAAGCTGATTATACATGCCGTTTAAATTAGAATTGTGTTTTACTTTTACATCTGACAACTGCAAGCACTAACTGATATTTCAAACCCATTTATGCAGCATATATCAAGCAAGGGACAAATTACAATGAACGGATAAGCGCCTGTATGACAGCTTTAGGAAAACTACACTTAAAAGTAGAAGCAGCAGCAACAGAGGTATTGATTTCATAATGAACTGCTTTCAACAAAATTGATGATATTCTAATAAAAGTATAAATATGTTTAGTGAGTATTAGTGAAACTATACGACCATTGATTTCAGGTGGTCTTGCTGAGTTCTGAGAAGAAGGCATCTGATAAGAATGGCGCCATGGCCGTCTCAGAGCCTGAGCTCAATCTTTAATCAGGGGTCATTGTGTTCCACACAGCAGCCCTAAACACATAAAAGCAGGTAGAGGAAGTGGTAAATCATACAGGCATTGGGGTCTAATTGGCCACCAGAATGAGCTCCAGCCAAAATATTGTTTTCCCTTGACGCTATCTGCTTCCATCTCGTGGACTTTCATAGAAACTGTGGCTTCCTGTTCTTGGGTGTTGGCCGCTCCATAAGTACAACATCCCCTAGTCTGTAAAAATAATCTCAAAGACCTTGTGTAAAGAAAGAGGGGGGTTGGGGGACAGAAATACACTCTGTCCCATGAGGAAGAGCTTCCCTACAATTCAAAAGCTCAAACAGTTTCCCCTTTAATTTGACAAAGAGCCAGCATGTCAAGAAATGTTTCTGAAAGAATCCTTGGACGGTCAGCTCATATCAGGCTGAATGATTCCAGTTAACCCCACTGGCTCAAGTTAGTGCGCCAAAGAATGTTTTTGAAAACCATATTCACATCAAAGGGGATATGCGTCATATTCTGGAGAGTAACCAGAACATGAGGCAAGACAATTAGCAATCTTGACAATAATGACCAGCACAAGTTTTGGTTTTCTATGTTAATGCTTGGCATAAAAGCACTTAAGTGGTGCAGAATGGTTAAATAAATTGGTATAGTTTGTTGGATCATATGTTAAAATGTGGAGTTGAGTTTATTGTGCAAGATTATAATTGCCTATGACTCTGTTCATGCTATTTTTTTTTGTCATAAGAACAACTTATGTATTCTATTGTTAAAATATAACACTACATATTTTACATATTTTGTAAAGAAGACAAGTGACACAAACTGATCAGTCAGCCTATGCTGGCATTAGCTCCTTGAAGTTGCCGTTCTGTACCAGAACCCTTACTTTTGGATTAAATCATTATTTAAATAGAGGGAGCGTGATAACTTAAATCTCTTTTGTTATAAATATTGTCATTTTCAAAGAAGAAAAATGTCTTCATTATTTTTGTGCATTCACCATGTCGAGAGATGAAACGAAAAAACAAGCTCAACATCCCCAAAGCTTCATTTACGTGATGGAATATTGTGCTGAAAAGCTGACCAGTAGTTGCACTTACGCCAAAATTAAGACGCCTAAATGTTGTTTGGTGGGCATTTATTTTGAAGGGGGCGACGGCATTTCAGACTCGAAGGGAATATACTTACATTTTTAATATGCCAGAATTCAAAAATACCACGCACTAGGCATAAGGTACTCAAAACAAGCTGCTAATATAAAAGAATAATCTCAGGAGTCAAACAATTCTGCCGTCAGCATTTCCCTCATTATAAATCAGCATGTATTTCCTACTTTCATCCCTGAAGAAATCTATACTGAAGCTGCAACATGAAAAAAAATCATCAGTAGAAGAAGAAAAAAAAAATCACCCATTGCTTGGGGTGTTTAATACAGTTAGAAAAGGGCAGCAAGCTAAGGAGGTGTTTATTACAGTCTACATAATGTGCACAATATCACTCTATCCATCCTCTGTAAGTGTCATTTGTGCTATTCTAGTACTTCCCATCATCTCTAGGCACACACAGTGAACCAAAACATTATCTGGTGGAAGAAGAATATTTATGTTCAGTTTTTCCTCCCATTTAAACTAATTTGCATATTTAGCTACTTTTAGAAGAATTTCAATTTAAAAGAGATCTGAAACTTTTCTGTTTTTGAAAGTCTGCTCTCTGGTCACAAGGTCTTCAAAGGGGCAAAGTAATCTGTTATTTTTTTACTGCACCTATAACTTCTGAAGAATATCAGCCATTCACTGGAAATAAATAAAAAACAAAGAAAAACTGCATTTAGAGTTGCATTTTGGTGCCTGTGGGGTGACTGGGGTGACATATAAAACCACATAAATATCACAGAAAACCAGGTCTCTACAGCTCAGTGGCAAATGTTCATTTGCAATTTGCAATACACTAAAAAACGTGCAGAGGGCATTAGGCTTCGGCCAGCATTGGCTGCCATGATGAATGCATGTAGCCCACAAAAGGGGAACAAATGATGAAAGATGGGTGGAGATTGAAGGGGTTGGTGTAAGAAACACACACAAAAAAAAACATTCCCAGACGGCAGACGTCTTGCAGCTTTTCGAGGACCCATGTGATGTTGATGATGGAGCCCAGGGCTTGCAGAACCCGGCTAAATCAGGCTCCTTCTGCCCTTTTCTTCCACATGCCTTCTTCATGCACCAGTGGTAAAGCTGCTTGTGTCGCTGCAGCAAGGCAACTGAAGGACATGACAGAAATAATTGTCGACGTGTCATCTATGCGAAGATGCAATAAATCCAAGTCGACCACTAAAGTAATTATTGGTTGCAGTCCCAGTGGAAATAAATAATTTCTATTTTGTTCAAAATAAAATATTTGCATTTGTAGGATTATGTAGTTACCATGGCAGGTCTAGATAGTGCTGCAAGTACAACTCTGTACAAAAATTGCATGAGCCTACAAAAATACCTGCATACTCGACTTCATGTGCTGCAGACTGTGTTGAGACTGGAGACAAAGCAATGAAGGAAATGAGAAAATGGTATTATTTTTAAATACCTAAGTCATTTTTTTATGCAACATGTTTTTGAAACAAACTTTTAAATCAAACCCTATGGAAAATCTATTTGACATAAAGCACTTATAGTAAATAATATTACTAAAACAGTATTAGCTGGACTTTAACAGCTGCTAAGACAACCAATGAATTATTTTTATGACATTTAACTCAACTAACAGCATGCTTCATAGAAAAGAAGTCTTATTTGCTCAGTTTAGCTATGACAGACTTTATGTTTGTCTAATAATCATTTGAAAAACGAAATTTGCACTGAACCAGCTTCATAGCTGACAGTTTTCCCCACAAATCTGAAAGTTGTTTTTTTCCACACTATAAAGGAGGAACTGTTTTCTCTCTGGGTTTTGCCCTCTGAGTATTAACACACACTGACATCAATCCAACAGTGCATCAGTGGAAGAAAGCCTCTTGCTAATTGTAAACAGGAGAGGGAGGTGAGCACTCTGTCGAGCAGAACACAGATCTCCTCTGTAGAGTTGCAAAGTGAAACACTGATTAGTGACGGTACATTACTCTGCTTTGTCCAAGGGCAAATGTTTCATATCAGCTAACTGTCGGAAACTCAGAAGCTAACCTCAGCACTCGTAAATGTCCTGCAGCTGAGTGTGATGGACGGTTTAATATTAGAAATTGTGATTGTATTGAAATCACAGTCAAATTATACTGAGGGATAATTAGTAATTCAGGAGTTATTCATGTCCCCAAAAATGGAAATGAAGATGAAGCACTGAGAGTTAAGTAGATGGATACACTAATGTGTGATGCCATCTGCACTATATGCTATGTTAGCATTGGTCCTCTGAGCAAACATTAAATAATAAGTCCTCCCTACTTGAGCTAGGCACCAATACATAGGCATGAGGAAAAGTATAATAAAATCCATCTCTAATTTTTTCACATCATCTTTTAAAATCTGTCCCCTTTATTAGAAAGCGCCCCATCTCGGTCTGAGCCATCACCTGTTCCTTGCCCTCATATTCTATTCATGCAGCTTCATCCATTAGTTTAATTAACTCTTTGGCTCTAGGAACTTGCACTCAGCTACGGCTTCAGCACCTGACTATTAGAGAAGGCGCACTGTGACCACTTTCTTGACTCACTAGCGAGAGTGCAGAACTTTAATGATGATAATGCCCTGCTGGTCAGTTTAAATCACTTCAGTCCAATTAGGGAGAACAGGATCTATACATGCTGTTCTCTTTGTCTTGTGTCAGTTTTAAGTACACATTTGGTTATATTAGAGAGAAACTCTCCAATTATGCTTATGAGATTAGGAAGTTAAAATGTACTGGGCTTTTCGCATTTGGCCCTAATCTGTGGATTTTCTGTCTTTCTTTCTTCCTTTTTTTAATTATGCAATTACTGCCTCTGTTTTCTGATGTATTCACACCAAATAGGAAGACTGTTGCATTTTATAGCAAGTCTTAAGTGGGCTTTACACTCCATTCAAACAACACTGGGGGTTGTCTGTGTCCCATCACTTTCTAAAGCCAACCATCTGACATTCACAGTCACTTCCCATACGACTGTTCAATGTTGTCAGATGACAAGATTTGCAAACTACTTCTGACAGGCCATAAACTAGCACGCCTAGCTCTCCAAGACTGTAGCAGAGTACAGAAATGAGCTCAATGGTCATTATGATGTAGTCCAAATGTCAATGTTAATCAGGTATGATGTTTACCATCTGAAATGAGCCTACTTACCACAAGATGATTAAGTTAATGGATCACCAAAGACACCAGAACTCACTCAAATGAGGATAAGAATTTCCCAGCAATGCAGTTATTGAGAAATTTCACAAGACAACACAAAGCTGACCCTCAGCATAGATCCTGAGAGAAAACTGAAATGTTCGAGTAAACACGATGCACCCTCTGGGAGCTGCACCTGTCAACATGAAGTCTTGAACCAGAAACATATATGTGAATAAAACTTTGACACGCTAGCGGCACTGTGAAAGAAGATTGATCACTCAAGTCAAGGTCTTTATCCAAAGCAATAAATAGTTTGATATTGGATTACCATTGGAGGCTGAAGTAAACTATGAGAGATAAACTGACAGTGCCATGTCTCGATCAAAGCAACAGGAACTGCTGAAAATGTGAAAAGCATCCCAGAAACGACACCTCCAACTGTGCCATTATTCACACACTAAGTAGCTGGACATCAGGTGTGATAGATAGCAGGGGATTCCTGCCAAAGGCCCCTCATCACAGGGACTGAGGGACGCAATGGTTGGAGAACTGGTTGACTTTGGGTCACCGTATAGTGATAAACTAGGACAAGCACAAGGAGGAAGCCGTCTCCATGGGTGACAGAGGTTATGGAACAAACAGAAACCTCTCACGTACCTGCCTGTCATTAAGCCAGGAGAAATCCGTGATGTGAGGTGGGAACCAAGAATACCATTAGCTACATTCTGCAGCCAGAGGGGAAAGCTCTCCAACCCCCACCCCATCACCCCTGCACGATACACCATATGGAATTTTATTCCACCTCTTAGAGTTTGTATTTTAAGTGTTTGGGCCAACAGTGCAATTTTATGGTTTGATAACCAGTAAATGTCTCAGTAATTGTACCTGCAATGCCCTGAATATAGAAGCTCATCTGCTCTGTGACATGGCTGTTAAGGACAGTATAATGCATAGCTCTTCTTTACGAAAAGTGTGGAGGAGAAAACGTCTCAGAATTGGTTGTACTTTCCAAATCAGATATAGCGTAGTTGCAAATTAAACTCTTAAAAAAAAAAAAAAACCTATGCAACAGAAAAATCACAATTTCATCTTCCATCATAAAGCAGGGATCAGCTTTGCAAACAACAAGGGCGCAAGCTGCCTGGGGCCGATAGCAGGATCTATGCACCATCCCAACATTGTAATTGCCTACTGGAGACTTATGAGCTATTCTGCTTTTCTATTACTTTCTTACATATATAACAATAAATATAAATAAACAAATTCTACAACAGAAACATTACTTCTAAAATGAAGGACTAACAAATATTGAGATGACTGCAAGTTTCAAGTAAAATGTTACCGCAAGTATGGGAAAGTGTATTTTCACTCCCTGATAATTTTCGAAGAAAAAAAAAAAAAGAGAATAAACACAGAAAACTCTACTAAGTTCTTAACATTTTCAAAGGTAACCATTACAGTTACAATGAACTGGCAACTGAATACAGGGGAAGAGATGTGCAAGCCATTGCTTGAATAATAATCACTGTATAGAAAAGGTCACAAGGTCTCCACATTTAATAGGTACCTTCCTCTTTGGTGCATGAAGTCCAAGCCAATCCAGTCATTAATGTGAGATAACTTGGATGTAGACCAAAACAGACAGCCGAAGGCCATCTTAGCTTAACCTCTTAGACAGAGGTAAACACCAACCCGAGCCAAATTATATTTCAGAGTTGCACCTGTGCACTTTGACCTGAACTAAACAGACGTGTATTTATTTACTCCTGCGGTAACAAATTGGCTGAGAAGCCTCGATCCACACAGCTAAACTCTTCTATCTGCAGCTTATTCACATGGTTTCACAGTCATCCTGTTCTCAGATTTTCAAAGCTTAAGAGGTGGAGAGTGTGTGCATACGGGATTTCTTTAGCCCTGGGTACCCCAAAACCGCTAATTAGGCCAAAAATCACAAGATTGCACATGGCCACATCCCCAGATGAGTGTTGAGTTAAGCACAGTGAGCAGCCATTTTAAATCAAGCCTTAATCCAGTCGGTGTCTCACTCACCCTACTCAGTAGCCCATAGCATCCACCAGAAAAAAAAAAGAAAAAGAAAAAAAAAACCTCAGAACTGGTATGTGGCCAGCATTAGGAATGAGAGATGAGGAGGGAAATTAAAGCATAGAGAGCAGGAGGGAAGTCACATAAAGCAGCAGAAAATTGATTCCTGGGGAGAGGTGAATGCTGGTGAAGATCGAGTAAATTCATTTCAAAATTAAAGATGCCGCAGGCAGGTCTCGAGGTATGAACATAGGGGGAAAAAAAAGACACACAGAGAAAAAAAAATTCTTTAAAAACAATAATTTCAATAAGTCAATTCCACTGCTCAGAACCCATTTGTTGTAGCTTCCTCTGGACACATACTCCAAGAAATCAAAGCTCAGCTCACTGAAACAAAAATGTGTTTCAAAGTAACTAATGGTTGAAAGAGCACAGACATTGGTGTACAGATGGATGTTTGACAAAGTGGTCCTTTGCCCCCTGGCTTTAAAGTTCCTCTCTTCAGTTGGATGCTTGAAATATTTTGAAAGAAAAAAAAACTGTTACACATGTTTTTGAAAAACTGGGAACATCAATGAAATCAAAAGGCCTTTTGACAATACTGCTAAATGGAATGGAAAAATCTTCATAATTAAGGTTTAAAAAATGAAATTAACATTGGATGGTGAGGAAGTTCAATATTGCTCGAAAGGTTTAGGCTATCATACATTTAATAATGCAACTTTGTGGTTGCTGTATTCTAAAATGTTTGGAGAGAAGCAACTAGAAGCTTCTACCCCAGTAATTTCATGATACAACTACATTATTCACAATCCCTTGCAGGTATTTTGAGTCTACACTTAAATCAATCATGAGATACTACAAGAGAAAGGATCACAAGCTTGAGTGATCTTCAAAAAGTAAAAAATAAAACAACACACACACACACACACACACACACAAACTCTGCTACTGTGAAGATGGACCTCTCAAAATTTGACAATGGTACTAATTATGTTTATATACATTCATGTAATTGCTCAAATTTAATCTAAAATATATTTTCTCTTTACTTATTACAAAATAACAATTGCAGATCAGAATCCAAATCATAGACCTGAAAATTTATCAAATAAAAAAATAAATCTAATTCTCTATAATCAAACATGTATGCAGGGTTTAAATAACCAAACCATGTCAGTTACCCCACAGGCACCATTAGCCCACAAACTAATTCAGTACAAGGAAAAAAGAAAAAAAAAACAGGCTTAAACCACTCTGAGCTATTGCCATCTCTCTGCTCTGCTCAGCCCCTTGGCAGCTATTACTCTTGCAGTTGTTCTGCAAGCGAAGCAGGGACAACAATTGCTACATGTTTGCAAAGCAAGTGTCCTTAAAATTTAGAATCCTGACAGAAATCAATTGCAGCAGTGTTACTCTGTAATCTAGAGATAGTAGCACAAGATAAACGATCTAACAAGCCTGGGAAAGTAGAGGTGATGCAGTACCGAACGCCATCAACTGCTTCCATGCAGTCAGTCACTGGTGTTTGGAGTACAATTTTATGCTTAAACACCTCGGTGCATTAGAACAAACCATCATAAAACATTACAGTATAATTCAAGGGAAGCACTACGCGCCTCCCAAAATTGCACCATCATGTCACTATTACGACCTTGCCCCCAACAGTTAACTTCTCACCTCTCAGGGGATGTGTACTCATTATAAAATCAGTCATCATGATTATGAGTTTAAAAATTTGCTGAGCTGCTATCAAGCTTATTTCAGCTCATCAGCATAACCACATTAGAGAGGAAACCTGTGGGCTGGCAATCTCACACTTCCTCAATATTGCAATCCCAGCAGGCCGAGCATGTCCACATCCATTAGGCTGGACCTGAGCCTCCAACAAAGTCTAATATACTGCCACGAGGCACACTAACACCATGTGACACCTGAAATTTAATTAATTAGGTTTACACAACATACTGTCGGTCCAAAACATCCATCTGCCCTAAACAGGAAAAGTCGAAAATTTGGCTGTATTTATCTTTGCTCTTGAGCACTGAGGGCTTGACTTTATGCATGATGGAGGTAACATTTCCCTGGACGTGCTGCTCTAACAATACAAACAATCAAGTCAACAAAAACTCGGTTAGCTCAGGGTGCGGGAATCCCTAATTTATTTCCATCCATAATATATTTACCTCATCTAGGAAAGGAAACAGATTGTCAGAGGCAGTGGGAAGTAAGATGATTTGGAGCTCAATTCTGCTAAATTGGTTGCTGCCAGTGTGATACATCACGGAGAATTAAGATGCCTCTCCCCGAGCTCAGAACTTCGGCAGCCATATTGGCACATCTGTCAAGGGCCCACCCATGACAGAGACAAATTGACCAATTCTGGCACACAAAGGCTGATCCAAAGTGCTAGCAATAACCAAGATGAATAATGAGTCAGCTCAGGCTCCAGAAAAATTCATTTTTAATAATTAGTGTTACTGCACCTCTCATTTTCCGAGAAAATGAGTGCAGGTACATCTACAGGTTGATACAACACATCAGCAAGACTGGAGGAATATAGATGATGTTGGGTGTTAAGCTTCCATCATCACGTAGAATGGCTGTGAGTTGAAATGCAGGGTCTAAGACGGATGAATCTCTCTCTGTTCTCCCAGGAGCAGGAAATTAATCAAGTCAGAGAGCAAGTGGTACAAGTGGCTGTAAAGAAATGTTTCAAGAGTAGCACCACAAAGTTCAGAAGGTCAAAGTAAATGGAAAAATGGAAGAAATGTTTACGTGCAACACAAATAGCATCTACTGATGGATACGGTCCGCATTCCCATTTTCCATATAAAAGCAGCGGAAGTGTCAAGTCCAAGAACATTGTGTGATTGCTGATTTTCTGTTGCAATGATGCATTTCAAAATGCCAACAGGATGTAGGCGTTCTTGTGCTTTCCGTGAGTTGTTTATTGCCCTCAAGAACGGCTCCACCTAATTGATAAAGGACATAATTAGCATTCAGAGAAATAATCATTCGTAAAGCTTTTTCAGTGACTATCGTTTACTAATGTATCGAGGAGTGCCAATCAAGGATAGCCAGGACTATATTTTAGCAAGAAATCTGTAAGGTCTGGTGATTTGAAGTGACTGCAATTTTATGTAAATGGATTGTGGTTGGTGTGCATAACAATTAGATGACAAATATAAGCAGAGTGACTGCAGTGTCTTCCCTGAGGAAAGTCAGCTAAACGCTTGATGACTAATGCATATATTTAGCCTTAATGCAAAAATATATGATATCTAGACATTCCACTTTGGAGATTGATATTATTTACAGTCACTTTGCTTGGAAGATCATACAAAATGTAGTTTAGTGGATGGCAATACCACTGGAGTGTATGATAATTCAAAACAGAACTCGAGTATGATCTTAGTTGACATTCTAAGTGAGATATGCTGCACAATAAATCCCGGCCTCGTTTTAAGATCTATCAAGACTTTATTGTTTTAAATCAGTCCAGAGCAAAAGAGCATTATTTACGAGAACAACAAGTTTGATCAACTGGAGTGTGGTGAGAATCTCTGGGTCTTTTTTTAAAGGCAACTCATCTTGGCATATCAGCCAGTCTTTTTTATGCAAGAAAAAATGTTTTTCATTTATTTATTTATTTATTTTTCCATCTTTATCCACGGGGACAATGTCCCCGGGTCCCCTGTATAGAATGCACCATGTTTTACCCTCCAGTGTTGTCCCCTGTGTAGCCGTATAGTCTGGGAGCTTTGCTTTAAACACAAGTGCTTCTCATACATGGAGGTCTACCGGGAGCAATCCTCCTCTCGATTCATTACCTCCAGGAGCCCAAGCTCCTTCTGCTGGGCACCATGACAACAATGTTTTTTTTTTTTTTTTCCCCTCCAGCTTTTGTGAGAGCTGGGGTGGAGTTCGCAGCACAAGAGAAAGTGCAGAGCTTTCACATGCACCTAGTTAATTTAACATGAATTATAGGGTCTAAAGTATCACACCTAACTCAATCTGATGTGACATTAACCTAAGGGGAAAAAAATGAAAATAATACTATTGTGTATTGTTCCTTCAATTAAGAATTTCTAAATTTAAAAAAAAAAAAAAAAAAAGAATTTCTAAATAGTAGCTTCATTTCTACAACACTAGATGTACTTACAATTGATAATATTTTCCTCAAAATAACTTTTAAAAAGTCTGTTTGGCTATATATCACTTATTAGCTACAAAGGAATACTGCCATAGATCTCTTGCAGTGAACAAATACAATAAGAAGCTGAAAGGAGGAAAAAGGGTGTTTAGTTGTAAAACTGAGGGCAAACTCAAAGCCAAAGTACACAGCTCTGCCAATCGAGTACCATAGTTACCTAATCTTGTTTTGTATCCTCTAAAGTACTAATTAAGTTGGATCAACATAGCAGTTGATTGAAAATGACACTTCATTCACTTCATTATGTGAGACATGAGTGGAAAGATTGCCAATGATCATGGGCAACTTCAGTGAAGTGGAATAAAACAGTCAGGCTGAGGGGAAAGATAATCCACACATATCAGACAATTGCAGGCTCTTTCAGAGGCTACAGGAGCTTGTCAGGGTGGCTTCCATCCAAACATCCACAACTGCTGTATGAATAACAGACAGGAGCTGTATCATTGTGAAATACTGCACTATTAGGAAGTTGTTCATGTGAAAAACCACCAAGGTGCAGCGCCATGAGCTATATGAGCAGTTTGTGAAGGTAGACTGCTGTATCACTAATTCATACCTTCAACCTTTATTTAAACTTTGAAATGAACCGAGGCTTCATTTACAACATATCCACTCAAAGATCCAAGATATCATCTGAGGTATTAGAGCTATAGTAGCATGTGTTCTTGACTTTGTTTCTGATTTCCCCAATTTCACACAGTTATCCTATTTTCCAAAACAACATCATAAAATCCTTTCAGTCATCAAAGCAAAAAACATCAATCTTTCTTTAAGGACTGACTGCTTCGCATCAGTCTGAAATGATGTGTGTGACTTAATTCAGGAATGATCTCATAATGCAATAAAAATGAAAATCGACAATCATCTCCAGGACATCAATCTATATTTCTCTACATGTAATGCTGGCATTTCGTTGCCGTTTTAATTATTTTCATTTTCCATTCTACACACTGTTAGAGAGGATCAAACATAATGCTTCTTCAAAGCATGTTAAAGCACTCCAACTGCTGTGTAATTAAACAAGAACAAGAAATCAATCAAAAGCAAACCGTCACGGCTATTGGCTAAAAGAGAAGGAAAAAAAATGTCGATAAAGTAAGCAAAAGAAAGTAGCAGAGTGAATGTGAAAACCTGCTTGCAGAGATGTAAAAAAGTGGAAATGATGAGTCGCTGTTCCAGTGGGAGTCGTGGTGAGTACGATATCATCCCACTCTTATAAAAAAAAAATACCTCCACATGCAGACACACAGTCAGCCTTAAATAACTTTTAATCATTTTTCAAAATGTGAGCTTCAAGTCTACTCGCATTGAGGTTCATAGTCAAAGCACGCAGGAAAAAGATCAGTCAGTCATAGTCTCCAGTTCTCAGTTGTTTGAACTCATTTGAAACACACCAAAACAACAAAAAACAAAGATTTATTATTCTTGCTGAAGAATAAAAAAGCAATGCATTTTTAATATTTTTAAATTGATCCAACAACTAAAATTCTTGCATCAAACTGAGTAAAATTTGTAAATAGCTGCAAAAACTTTATGATAAAACTGTCATTTTCCCGTTAATATTAGAACATACACAAAGTTTACTAGCTGAAAAAAAACTAATCTCAACAAAATTAAGAATTTAAGATTTTATAAAAGTTTGTAACTTGGCTTGTTGTGTTTTTGCTTTACATTTTAAGGCTCAGGATGTTCTCCATATTTCAAACTCCTTCCCTTTCGGAATAGTGGAGTGGTGAGTGAGTAGGGAAAAGGTTTGCTTCTCTGTGTTATCTCTGTCTGGCTCAGAAATTAAGTCTTGCACGAGTACCTTCTTCCTAGAGGCGAACCCCAGTTTGTGCATTTCTGTTACACTCACTTGCACAGAGCAAATGCCCTTAATAACCATTTAGCTGCAAAGGCACGCCTGTCTGTCCCCTATTCACAGCCTTAGCCACTAATTACATTCCCAAAGTAATGGTCATTTCTGTGTTCCCTCAATGCTTCCCTTTTACTCGGTACAATCAGCCAGCTGCCTTCACTAGTAGGAGATGGTGGTCCGCACAGCTCTGAAATGAATGTCCAAAACTCAGCGTCAACCAGGTCCCAATTCTAATTGAATATGCAGTTCTCAAGTCTAATTCTTTATATATTAAGTGGGACTATTGTTTAAACCCTTCTCTACAGATAAATAGATGAAACGACAAGTTGTGTTAGGTTTTTGGTGGTTCACTACCTGAGTTAATCCCTGCTGGGTGATATTATCACCACTTAATGAGCCGGCTGTCATTCGCTTTAACCACAAACACTGGGCCTAGACCATAAAAACATGTGTTTTACTGTCAAATTTGTCTTCTGATCAAATAACTGAAACGGTTTAATCTTGTCATCTTATAAGACACACACAGAAAAAGGGTGATTAAGGTTTACTATTTATAGAACTGCTCTTTGCATAGGATTCAAGAAAACAAAGCCATGTTTAATGTGATTAGGATTCTTATAATGGGCTCAACATAACCCTGTATGTTATGAGAGAGCTGTCATGCCTGGATAGTCACAGCAGACTGTCTTTCACTGCCTCCACCAGACAACTGAGGGAGCCGAAGACCACTATCAGGAGTGACATGAATACCAAACAAACGTGAGTCCAAAGTAAGCACAGTTCATTTTTCCACTGTGAATTGTGCAATTTTCTTGCCTAAAACCATGATTTTCTTGGCTCACAGCTGCAGCGCCAAAGACAAAATATTCCATCAGTGTAATCATTTTCAGCGCTGTGATACACCTCACTAGGGACAGAATTCGTTATTTGCTAGGTGGTGTATTTGGACCTGTAAATATAAGTATGCCCTCCCTGAGTTCCTTCAGTGAGGTGCCCCTCGATCAAAGCACACAACCCAAATTTCCCATTGGAACAGATGGATGGCCAACAGAGGGCTGTGTTTGCATTAGTGCAGATGTGTGTGACTGAATGAAAAGAAGTCCTGTAAGAAGAGCATACTTAACTGAACCGTTCCCCACCCAAATAAAAACACCTTCCCTCACTTCCCTGACTGATTAGCCACAACCTTAATGTTGCACAACCTTAATGTCCTTCCTTTGCCGCCAAAGGAGCTCCGACAAGGAGCTCCGACAAGTTACAGTGTGGACAAAGAATAGTCAAGGGTGCCCCGGAGCGTCTGGCACCAGTGTGATGACAATAGATCCTTTGGGGTAATAGATTAGGTCTGTGTGGATCGGAGCTGCTTCGCACAAAGGCCATTAGATTCCATCAGATTGGTTTGAAGTTTGAAGGTTGAAGGTTGGGTGTACTCCTCAAACTCTTTACTATGTTTAAGTCCTTCCTCGGCAGCTTTTGAGAATGCAAAACACCATTCCTTCTGCACACATTACCGCACTGACGTGCCTGAACTCCTGACCTGGCCCCAAAAGAGAATGTGTCAAGAATTTTGAAAGAAGAAGAAAAAAAGGAAAAAAAATGTGACCATGACCTTCCCCACACCATCTCACACCTTAAGACATGTTTGCAAGAAAAATAGTATAAAATAACACCTGAAAAGCTCCATCACCTGTAATCTTCAATGACAAAATGTCAAAAGTGCTGTGAGGAGGAATGAAAATATTATAAAGTGCTAAAAGTCTCACTGTTTCAAACTTCAACCTTGTAAGCAGTGGAATTATAAAAGTGAATAACCGTGTAAGTTTATATTTATATATGGATATAGCCCTTGACTTAAATTACTAACAATTCATATTCATGGCTAATAAATGATGTTTTGTTTTTATAAGTTTAGATTACTAAAGCATAGTGCAAAGAATTGATACATTTACCGAATTTATACAATTTAGTTCTGAACTGAAAATGTTAATTTAGGATTCTATCACTAACATTAATCTTTAACCTAGGACTTAAAAAACATACATTCTGACATACAATACTCATTTCCTTCATACAGTCAATGCTGTAAAACTTAAGAGTATAACTCTGCTGCTGGCTCTCAACATTAACATAAAAAAATGGACATATGCTGCTACTCAATACTGAAAACATTTACAAACATAAGTACACATGATGAATCATCCATTAGAGCACAGATCGGACTGTTCATTCCAGACTGCCACATTCATCAATCTTTCCAGTTTGTTGAGGTAGATGACTGCGAAATTAGAGGAGGCAGCAAAGCTCGACTCGCAAAAAGCACAGAATCTGACACTAAAAGCATGTTTCAATAACGGCGACAGGAATTTAAACAAACACCTCTTTCACAACATGGCTTCCTGTCCTGATCTGAAAATATTTTTTGTACAAACCAAGGTATAAATAAGTTACCTACACATCTTTTATGACACTCTAAAGGTTAATTTTATTTTCTCAACACTTTCTTTCATAGGAACAGGATTAACACATGAATGAAATTTATTTCTAAAGTTATACATGCAATCAATTTTACTCGACAAAAAAAACATTCAGAAGAGCTGATTCAGTACTTGTGCCTTAACACAGGAGAGTACAAGATGATAATCTAACTTTAACAGTCTGAACATTCATTTACTTTGCCATATGTCAGCGTTTCTCTCACTAATGCATTAGTTTAATTACCGTTATTGAACCGTAACCTAGAACCATGAATACATACAGAGCTGGTATGCCATTATAGGGAGACTAAAATGTTTAAACCAACTATTCTGGCTACAGCAGTGAGGAAGGAGTGCAGAGTTCCGAGTAAAACAGCAGACAGATATAGGAAAATGACAGGCAAGTCAGAGAGGAAGTGAGCAATTTTCCATCCTATTTCAAGCTCTGTCCAGAGCATAAATGAGAGCTCACCTGAATAGGACCAGTAGGGGTCACCAGCTGTCCTCCTCTCCCTCATTACACCTGTGTTTCCAGGATGGCTGCCTCCAGTGAGGAGAGGTTGGTCACCCAATGCAGCTGTGGGGAGGCAGAGTTAGAGGTCAGAAAATCCATGGGGCAAAAAAAAAAAAGTTTATTTCCAACCCAGACAAAAAGCATAAGAACAGCTTAAACAATCTTTTTAAATGTTTTTGGGATAAAGGTATCTAAAAAGACATCTCTTAGCATTGCTGGTGAGAAAGGTTTTCACTGAATTATGAAATATGCCACTGATAACTGAAACAGTTATGAAACAAATATAAGGGTTTTTCTGATTCATCAAGAATCAAGCTTCCACCTAAATCCAAACTGAAAGTGAAAACATGAATACAGCTCCACTTCAGTTGTTGGAAGTGTTCATGTATAGTAAAGGTTTCTTGAATTACTCTTTTAAATTGCATGTTCTCTCAGCCGAAATCCCCAGAGGAATCAGCAACTGAAATATACTTGTCAAGGATAACTTTTTAGCAGAATAGGTTTTTCAAAGGCCAACAGAGCATATTTAGAGGCCTGGGCAGCTTGTGGCAAAAATATAATGTTAATATCAGTCATCCCTCAATCTTATGTACTTGCTTTATTCTGCTCAGGGTTGCAGAGCACTGGAGGATGTCCCACCTACTACTAGGTGAGAGTCACGGTCCACTCTGGACAGGTCGCTGGTCCTTCACAGAGCAACCAAAGAGAACAGCAGCGATTAACACTCGCACCTAGGGCAGTTTCAGGCTCGCCAATTAACCTAGCATGTCTTTGGAATGAAAGATGGGTCCATAGCAGCGAAGAAAACTTGTACAGTCACAGTGAGGACATGCAAAGTGATGTATATTGTGTTTTGTCTGCAGGGAACTTAGAGGAAAGAAGTAAGGATAGAATAAATGGCAAAGGTATGTGCCTAGTACATATATACACACACACACACATATATATATATATATATATATATATATATATATATATATATATATATATATAT
>JAOWBL010000020.1:49382-86244 GCA_028564865.1 Zenarchopterus dispar | reverse complement strand
CACACACACACATATATATATATATATATATATATACACACACACACACACACACACACACATATAAATGCTTTAAAAAAAGCCTTAAAAAAAAAAAAAAAAAAAACGCTTGTGGCAATTATCCCAAAATAACCAAAAGTTGTCACATCAGTTGATCTAAACTGCATGACCTCACAGTCTGGTAACAATCATCACAAAAAAAAACAAAAAAAACAAAAAAAAAATCTGTGCTTTTCACTTGGGTGATTTGATTTGACAAAAAAAAAAACATTATTAGGTGGTCACTACCGTCAGGAAAAAATAAATAAACAGAGGGCCTCATCTCCCTTATTTGTATGTTAATTTGAAGCATTTGTTGCATATCTATATTGTATAACTATATTGTATATTGTAAAACAGTCAAGTATGTGAAAAATTTGCCTACATGAGGTTAAAGAGCAAGCATGACCTATTCTTTATAGTTATACAAAAGAAGAACAGAAATTGAATAAGGCAGACATTCAATATGGAAACAACATATGAACAGCTGAAGCAACGTCACAACAGATCAAATAATAAACTGCAGACAGTCTGTACTACCAGGGCTGGACATGATCAGTCCCATGTCTTTTAGGCAAAAATGTCTGATTAACTTGTATGGAAAATTGCCGAGAAGAAAATCAAATGTTGTCAACAGAATTACATCAAATGCTAGGGGCACAAATTGTCCTTTAGCATACACACTCCCTAGAGCATGTAGCCTCTGACTTGCAACCATTAGCACCGCAGGGGAATTTGTGCTCTGCAACAGATGTAGAAGGTGCAAATGGAGAGGAGAATATCTCGCTGAAGCCATTGTGAATCAGGTGCACATGCAAAACTAAAGTGATTTGTGCTGCTTTAAACAGTCAAACTTGCAGTGGCTTTAAAAACCTGGAGACTCATGTTGGCTCCCTGTTGCTATTGAGATTCAAACAACTGGGGAAGCAGATTGTTTCTGTGTAAAGAGAACAGCAGGAAAAACTAAAACAAAAGGAAAGATGGCAATCTTTTCGATTTAAATGGAGGCAAAGATATTTGCTTGTCGCAGTGCAGCCGTGGAATGCATTTAGACAGACCATGTTGTACTGGCGTTTTTAAAGTACAGCCGGTTCCACACCATCCTCTGAAACTGTGTCCACCATTTTAAAAGACTTCAAGTGGATTCCTCTGCAAACATGCAGCTTGGCACAACAGCTAATCCCTCATCCAAAACCCACTAAAGCTACCAGAACTGTCTATTCATGTGTGTCTTAAGATCAGTTCATTCTCACACAAGACTAGTTCAAATGCTATATTTCTATGGAATTTCCTGCAGGATTAAAAAAATCTTAAATCTCCCTTCCTAAACAGAAACTCTGTCATGGCACTTTAACCACAACAACTGATTTCAAATCACATTTGTCAACAGTTCCATGTGTCTTAATGTAACTTCAGAATAATAGCGCAGCTCCCTGGATTTTTTTTAAAGCCACCTTTAGACCACGAGCACTGGCTCGATCAGCATCTTTACACACAAAATGCAAACACTCCTTCGCACACACATAACGCACACAAACAAACAAGCACCCCTCCAGCCACTTAATGTGAGCTGAGCTCTTACTAATAGTTGCGTCATTACCAAGAATTAATTAAAGTAAGCACAACATCGAGCCAGATCTTTTCCTGTACTTGAAGTCAGGGCATCACTGTCTTCAAAAATGGTTTCCACTTAGGTATGAGCCGCGTACGCACTGTTCCCCAAATCAAATTCACTGCTTAGAGGGAGGTCAAACAGGCTACATGAGAACAGTCATAAATGGCTGCTTTGTTATTATCAGATGTACCAATTTACTGTGAGGAGAGACAGGTTAACATGAAGTGTGAAACAGAAAGGGAGGCAGTCTGCGAGACTCAGACATGGAGCATATTTGAAGGCAGGTTGTGAAACAGGAGGGCTGCACTGTCTTTGATCAGAGAGCATAGGAGACAGCACCATGTCAACAGTTTACACACATCCATGTCAGCCGTCCCCTGTGGGCAATGGATTAAAGCCACAGCATTTCTGATGGAGCGGAGCAGACAACGCAGTCGGTGCTGGGCCTGAAGGAGGCTGAGGAGAGCTGTGCTGCACTCAAACAAAATACATAAATGTGAAATTTGAAAAACAAGAGTGAATTATGGAGTTTAACAAGTAGTTTAAATGAGACAACATAAAAATCTGGTTTGCCCTGGATTTTTACTTTGATAGCTTCTTTGCAAGCTGAGAAACACAAAAAAAAAAAAGGTTTTAAAATAGCTGCAGAAAAACACTTTGTACACTGTATATTCCCGCAAAATCATTTTCCTTTTCCATCGCCTCGAGGGCAGTTAAATCATCTACACCACCATTAAGCCCTACTATTTGTTCCATAATATCACACGCAACAACAAGCCAAGAACCCCTGAGAGCTCTTGAAAAATAGCAGCCTAACAACAACCACAGGAGCATTTAACTTGCATTAGTCATTGGGGGACTGAGTTAAAATATCAATCACCACTGTTAGCATCAGATATGTGAAGGGTAGCCAGGGTAGCGCATCACTGTCATCAGAAGGATTATTTGGGGATGTTTTAAGCTCTCAAATGGATCCTGAGCTGCAGTTATGTAAAATAATAATAATAATAATAAACAAATAAATAAATCAACTGATTGTCACAAGGTTTTAAATTAAGTAAATGCCACCTCTGATGAGCAAAAGCACACAACATATTACATGTTTTTTTTGTTTTTTTTTTCTCCACAAAAATCAAAGCCAAGATGCAGGAGCGGTGTGCAAAAACTAAGAATAACTCATGATTCAATATGTTGGAGAGCCACCTTTAGGAGGAACGACTTTAAATAGCTGTTTTCTGCTTGATGTCCTCCGTCTCTCACATCACTGTGGAGGAATCTCGGAACATTATTCTTTACAAAGTCGCTTTAGGTCATTGAAGATTGCAGGTATTCACTTATGAATAACTGTGTTAAAGTTCCACCAAAGCATTTCAGTCAGGTTGACATCTGGCCTTTGACTAGACACTAGACCACTGCAGCATTTTAAAGATTTGCTAGTAAGATTGGGATAACTATTTGTTTTTTGTTTTTGTTTTCCCCCATTATCCAGTCAGATGATGTCATCTTTGACTTTGGAACATTTTAGTATACAAAGAAGCTCCATAAACTGCAAGGTTCTCGACTTAAATCCAAATGATCACCCATCCGCCACCTTGCTTGATAGTCTTGGTATTAGATCCTCCAAGGTTAACAGGCAACATCTGATTCTTTCCCATCATCACTGAGGTCTTCTTATCTTGGTGTTTATGTTTAAAATGTATAGTTGGGCTTGTGTGGGCATTCAGAATCAGAATAGCCTTTACTGTCATCGCACTGCAGAAAATAATGAAATTAGGGGTTTCTCCTGCAGAGCCACCATGCACCCTAAAAAAGAAATACATAAAAGGGGGGAGGAAAAAATAAAATACAATAAAATTAAATATATATATATATATATATATATATATATATATATATATATATATAAAAATTTACAATTGAACAATATACACTGAATTAAAAGGGCTGTTAAACTATATTTTCAAGGAGGTACACAGTGTTGGTTGTTTTTCATGGCCTTTGTGTGTGTGTGTGTGTGGAGGGGGGCAGTGTGTGTAGCAATTGTTTTGTTTTTTAATGTTAAATCATGTATTACAACTAATTTAGTGCATATAATGCAGTACACCAAAAAAGTGACATTTAAATAACTAGTGTAGTTTTCTTATACTATAACTCTACAAAAGTAACTCATCAACATATAAAGCACTAATGTGACATAAAAAAGGAAACATTAAATTCATATACTAATGGTCCAGAATTCATAAATAAAAATGAATTCTGGAGTTACTTTTTCTTCTGCAGTATACTTAAACTAATACAAACAAATAAAGAAAAAAGAAATAAAGTAAAGCCCTTACTCAATCAAGTGCAGAAGCAATATCAACAGCTATTCTCAGACAGACAGCTGGACAAGTATAAAGCTGGCAATTTCTATATGTTTCTATATTTTTCCTATGATAATAAAAACAACAAACCCAGCAATCTTAAGGTCATGTACCAGTACTTCAGATCTTTTCCACAGAGGACAACAGTTTTCGAAAACCGTTCACGAATGTACAATCTAAGCTTATGAAAAGCTCATTATAAAGGGGTTAATGGTGTATATGGCGGAAAACTATTTTCAGCCATGGATTTGGTAAAGCTAATGAATATTTACTGCAGCAGGAACGATGTATATGGGGATTAACTCAAAATAAACTACAGTGCCCATGTTCATGGTAATGAAGGAACATGTGATGAAAGAAAAACAGTGAGGCTCACTGATGAATTTTTAATTGGTTTGGAAAAAAATTGAGGTCTTAATGTACCAACTCTTCCTCATATCAAGACAATACATGTTGAGTTCTATATGTTTTTTTAATCCATAAAAAACTGACTTTTGAGGATTTTCTTCACATCTTCATTGCCATTTTTAGCCTTAAACACGCAAAGTTACAAAAAAAAAAATCATTTTTAGTAACACAGCTCTGGTGCTAACTTGTGTTGACAAAATTCATTATTATTCTGAAAAGATCAGTGTATTACAAAAAAAAGAGTGAGATTAGCCTACTTACATTCTTTCAGTTATTTATACCAAGTCCTTCTGCTGCTTCACAGAAATAAAAAAAAAAAAAAAAAAAAAAAAAAGCATACCTCACGGCATCTTCCCCAGCAAAGCGTACACATATTTTATTCAAAAATGCATTTTCTCATTACCTCCACATACCTAATGAAGGCGATGTGATGGATTGCATGCAGAAAATCAAGAGGAATCTTTCCACTGCATCCGTTTTGTAATAGCTTTCATTCTCCTTCACAATTGTCCTGCTTTACATTCACCTACATACATATATTTTCAGAGCAGTTGTGGGAGATGACAGAGCAGCTCACCCTCATCAGCCATCCCCATTTTCTCAACTCATCCTTTTAATTAGAGAGAGAGAGAGAGAGAATGCATATCATTAAATTTACTAATTAGATAAACTAGAAACTAAACAACATTTACATTACTCTGCCTGAAATCGTGCTAAGCAGAAGTTAGTTGTGTTTTTACAGGCATCGACAGAGCACAAAGAGTGGACTCTTGATCCAAAATTGCTATGTATGAAGAAAAAATGTGCATACGGAGGGAGACAGCTGCTGTCTAGGACAAACTCATCTCCTATGCATAGAGTTAACTGTGAAATACAAGGACATCTGTTCTGCTTTCTGTTAACGCATATCTTTATGACAAGAACACCTAAATTTCCACTGTGCTCTCTTTTAATGCCAAATACCACAGTTTATCCACAGTGCATGAACCTTAGTTAAACACCATTAAAGCAAAAGCCACAGTAGTAAAAAAAAAAAAAAAAAAAAAGAGAGAGAGAGAGAAAAGAAAAATGAGTTAAGCAAATAATCATCAAACAAAGGTACGCAGAGCTGGATCTTGTGAGTGCATGTGTCTCTTGTTCCTCGGGAAATGGGAAATGTGGCATGATATTCCCGCAAGTGTTCGTGTCACACCACGGACCACAGGAACATGAGAAACGCCAAGATCAGCCAAAGATACAGCACACAGAGAGCCAGGCCTTAGGGCTAAAAACATCAAACTCTGAAATAATAACACAACGACTCAAATCCCACTGCTGATATTTAGACCCACACAGCTAAACACAAATGAGCAGCTTCAGCAAAGAGGCATCCATCAGCATCCTTGGGCCAGGGTATGAAGCCGTGTTACACTAAAATGAAGCTAATTAGTCTAGTGTTAAAAATAATATCTCAACTGAAAAGAAAAGGGAAAAAAAAGTTCCCCTCACATCCTGTCTATGTCATCTTTTTTGAGGATGAGCCTTTCTGTGTACATGTTCACACCTGTCCAGGCTTTGTGTTCATCATGTTAATTGACAGGAAGTGCTATTGCACATTAAATATTAAGATGTTTGTCAATGCCATGCAGGGTGCCGACAGCCTAATGTGCATTCACAGTGAAATGTATGGATTAGTAGAAATTGTTTCAAGTGGAGAAAACCTAAAAAAATTACTTTTAACCAAGTCCAGAAGCAGTGGCTCAGAACAATCTTGACTGCGAGCATTGTGAGAATTACAAACTTAGATTTCCTCCCGAACGGAAAACTTTTTTTTTTTTTCTGTTTGTGTTTCATTACAGAACTAGAACAACAAAGCAAGAAGAATAAGCGGGAAGGCGAAGGAGGCATGCTTGACTTTCTTATTATGCCAAACTGGCTCTGCAGTCTTTTGTCCAAAATTATCTGGTAAAAACTTGCAAAAGTCATTTCATTATAACCACATCAAAATGTGTCACCAGCCCTCATTACATTTACAGTTCTATGTTCATCAGTTCGGTCTTCCTCTTAAAAAGGTATATGGAGAAGATTCTTAATGTCTATGCCAGAACATTACAACACGCCAAAGGTGATGAGACCTGAGCAGTGTGATCCATCATGTGTTACAGTCTTCTTAAACCTTTTAGCACAACGGATAATTGAGACATAGAGTACATCATGTGTCAGGCTTTGATAGAGCATGTGGGCGAAAAGATCTAGATGAAAGTCTCCAGTGTATTCAGCCTTCCATGAATACAAAAAGGAAAGAAAGGAGGGGGAAAAAAAGACACATCCTGGCATTTATTCCCATTTAAAAAGGATGCCGGTAAAGAACAATTGTTCTATTGTCTGGCCAAAACTGAATTAAAACTGCACGACTTCCCGCTGAGGAGTCAATGTTTAACATGGCCACTTACGGACTGCCTGAATCTACAGTGGCTGATGACTATTCAGAAATGGTGATATTATAAAGCGAATCTCACTGTGTCAATCAGCCGTTAAATGTGCTTCAAGGCCAGTGCTTGTACAGTGAATTAAACGCAATTAGCTGGGGTTATTACTGATTGAGTGCATCAAGGGCTCTGATGAAAAACACAAGGAGCATTACACAAAATCAGGTGTGAAACTTACTATACAAGCTATGCTTTGCCTCTTTTTCAGAATACTATAAACAACCTTCAAATCTGTCTCCACACACAGGACTGGAAGGACTGTGCATAGCAGCTCTGACAGTGTCAGGAAAATTTACTGTGTAAAGTGAGTTTTCAATTTTCAATATGTGGCAATTGGATCACTTAAGTGCCAAGAGCTTATGAGGTCATTCTTCAAAGCATGGTGTGCAGTCCTGCATGAATTGTCTAGTTATTGATTCTGAAATATATTCAGCTGCCTCTGGTGGATCCATTACACTCCTCACACATTAATGGTGTTTGAGAGTGGTGATGGTTGATTACTAGTAATGTAAATGGGCCCATCTAGGAGTGTGACACTGATACCACCAGGTCAGTTATTTGATCACAGCACAGCATGGCCACCCAGCCAGAAAATTTATGACAGTGTAGCTACTGTAACATGATTTGGAGAAAAGCATCAGCAAAAAACGGCACAGTATAATTGTCAGGTTATAAACTACTACTATAGTACCGTGGAAAATTCTTTAAAATGTTTGAAATCAAATTAAATACCTGTAGAAATGTATTACAGAAGAAAATGTGCCTAGTACTGATGAAAAATACCTAACCCTCAGGTCACTGTAAGCCATAAATAAAAATACCGCACAAGGACTTGCTTGCATGCATCACTTCCAAACAGACTCGTCATGCCTGCCTGGGGCCATACAAGCAGTAAGAAGTCTTTCCTTCCACTTTAAATGCTCTATGATGTTGGGCTCTAATCAATACTTGAAGGCTGAATTTAGAAACGATAGATAAAGCCATGAAGAGCATTGCACCCAATACCTCTCTAACAGCTTCTGTTGTAATCTCACTGGTATGTAATATCTACTGTACAGTGACCAGGGTGTAACCTCACGCAAACAATGAGAGGAACATACACACTGTACCAATCTGCCACACACGCCCACTACATGAGAATACACAGCGTTCAAATGCATTAACCCATTCCCACATAAGTGTACTACTTTTTTTTTTTAAATGGTGAATGCTGCATGCCGTATCCATTTCAATCCTGAAAACGCTCCATTCTGATTTGTTTTTCCATAGATGTATAAAAGACAAAAAAAAAAAATCAATTTTCCTTTGCAAAGCAAATCTTCATGCAGAATCCGTAATCACTGAAGTTGCATATATTAACAGTAAGCATGGTGATTAATTTTCTGCTGCTTGGTTTCCATGTAACCTTACTGACAAAGCATGCTCAGATATATCCATCCATCCATTTTCTATACCTGCTGAATCCATCTACTGGGTCACAGGGATGCTGAGATATAAATTATAAAAATTGAACAATTTTTGTTAACAACACGCAGTTCTCATTTTCCTCTAAATAATCAGCGTCAGCTATTACTTTTTTTATTTTTGTTTATTATATTTTCTTCTACAGAAAATAACTGTCTATAGTTGTCCAAACTCATTAAATTGGCTATAAAATGATTTATTCCATTTTTTGAAACAAGTATATTCAAAAATAATTATATAAATGCCAAAAAGCCTATTGTTGTGAAGTTAGAATACATTGTGAGGGCCATGCTGACAATTTCCTCACAATTTACAGCGTTTATAAGAAAATAAGAAATCCAAACCTGATATCACAGACATGTATAAATGGTCCAAATAATTAAAAAATGTTTCTGCTGGTTAATTTGGGAGGAATTATGATGGAAGAAATCATGTGGCATGCGGAAATAAGATGGTCATTAATTAGCCAAAAGGGATTACAAGACTATTACAGTACAAGTCATCTATGGCAACATATCATTCATGACTAATGAGGACATCTGCTGAGACCACAGCTCCTTGACATTCGTTCGTGTTCAGTCTTGTTTTCATACATGGCCAAACGGTAATTCTGCGCCCTATCTTGAGACAACTGTAAGCATTTCACATCACACATACTGAAGCCACTTTGGCACAGATCTCATCATCTACATGGAGCAAACCTTGTAGAAAAACAAATTCAAGCCTCTTAAATACACGATTCGGAGCACACAGGAGCAAACAAACTGTGAAAAGTGCATTCAATTTAGGGGTACTTGGCTGTGACTCAAGGTAATGATTCTAATCAAATTCCACACACCATAACCGAGTGGCAAAGCCATTGTGCTGCCAATCCTATAACCTAATAAAAAGGTAGTCTAGGAAAGTCCTCGAGCTCCATATTAAAACAATATGCTATATATTTATATATTAAAATATCATTAAATGACAAACTAAGAAAAGCTTTTAAAGCCAGGACTATAAAATAAAATGAGAAAAATGACACTGCATTCCCACAATCATAAACTTACTGGGTGCAACTAAAAGTTGCATTCCATCAATTACTGTTTTAACCATATCATCAGTGAGCTATTACAACAAAGATATATCACAGACATACGCTGAATCCTCAGTGGTATCCTCTAAAACCTCTTCATTACGATTTCAATTCATCTACTGACTTATTTTAACTGATGAAAGAACATGATTAATTTTTTCAAAAACAGCGATTTCCCTTTTTCTTCCACAACATTGGTGCCATGATTTCCATTCAAAGCCTTTAATTCTTTGCAAGAGGACAGCGTGGTGTTGATTCAGTAAAATCGGTGCTCCCACCTGCTTCATTGTGAGACCAGGGGACAGATCATCTTGACTGAGCAGCAGGTTACTTCAGGATTCTTCTACTATGTGAGCTTTTAGACTGGTTTTTGATATAAAAGGAGTTTATTCCAGTGTTTGATAGCTACACAGGTGCCAAGAATAAGCATCAGAGCACTGCTACAACTATCCAGGGATCGAGTGAAAGGTGCTTTATTTGAAATGTTCACCAAAGTCAACTGTTGATTCTTTCATCATAAAACTTTACTGCCTGCTAAATACGAGTCGTCTTTGTTGAGGAAGCGTAAAACATTGTCTTTCTGAAATATGGAAATGTCAAATGAAAAGGCCATGGTATTCAAATCCCTAGTTAATTAGGGTTCTACTACTAGGCGGGTTTGGATGTTTGTGTTGAAGAACAGAAACATTTGCATTCCCTAAAGGGGAGTCTGTCAACAGGATCGATAGTCTCTGAATTCCTGTTCTGCCTCCAAAAAGCATTGAACTCAGCAGATCCTCTCCTTAGGAATCTTATAAAATTTACCAACACCGATTTTCAGTGCCTTCTGCCTGTGTCATTTTACAAAAACAAATGGTGCCTTCACCAAATAAATTTTGGGAAACAGTAAAACATCCAAAGGTAAGCTTTCAATTAGCATATATTGAGTACCTTGGAAAAGGCCTACAATTACCTGAAATGCTTTACAGCCTTTCAAGTAACATAGTTAAATACCAATTATCCAAACCCTTTCATTGATGTTTTAGTGCTTTCTCTCAGAGAGAAAGCTGAAGAGTGAGAGAAATAAACATAACATCAATCTCATTCTAAAGCCAAAGGAAAGAGCCTTGGGACTCATCTCTAAGGGTATTAACTTAAGGAGGGGGTAGAGAAAAACATTTGACAAGGATTTAATGAAATGGGTTTTACACTGGAGTGGATGTTAAGACGATGTTGTAATTTAGCATTTAATTGCTAATGACACATTTTATTAACCGTTTTTGACATATTTATAATGACCCTTAATGTGCCGATATAAGATTTGCGGTAAATTATACTACAAATCTCATATTGATAGTTTAGATTAATATGGCGTAAAATACCACTGGTCCAGTACTTGTTGGTGGATGGCAAAACAATTTTGAAATTTTATTTATTTGTTTATTTATTTACACACTTAGCATTTCAACTTTGTGTCAGAAAAAATCTCTGTTTACATTCCACCACTGGAAATCCATATGCTCACTGGGCATGGACAGGCGAGTGAAAATGGGCTAAAAAATTACCTTTGCTGCAGATTGCTGCTGTAATGGCTTTCCTCCTGTACATTTAGGCAGTCGCAGTATCATTAAATGCAGATTTTAGCAGCATAACAACTGCTGACAAGGATAACAGAGACAATAAGCACTTGCTCCATCGCTACGCTGATGAAAACATTACATGTCTATTATTTTTCTATCTTGGTCATATTACCTAGGCTGGGCGAATCAGGGAAGGGTACATAGTGACCCAGCAGAGCATATCAAGAAACAGATGTGTGGAGCTATGTCATTGTTTTGTCTTTGTCCATCCGGATTGGACCACAACAGTGCCATTTACAAACCTAAACCGGATCTGCAGCGGATTAGAAATTTTTAATTTTTGAATACCAAACTCAAAACACCAAAGTAAAGTGGATGCCAGGTGTAAGGCTACAAGGTACATAATACGAGACACTTTTTCACTTGCATAGCTACATGAAGTCAAATGGATCCTGACCTGTTCTGACTGTGAAAGAGAATTAAGAAAATATTTTTTTTTCAAATTGCATATAGGTAAACATAAATGGACCAATGTGGACATAGCTTTAGTCACCTATGAAAAGTTAAACTTAAATTAGCTCTGAAAAGTTTAAGAATTGCACCTAGTGATTTGATAACTAAAATTCCCAAAGCTGAAGCAACACTTTTAATGTATGTCTCATAAACACCAATTTATCTTTACATTTTTTTTTTTAATTGCAAAATTACTCGGATGTTTACACCAAAAAAATGTTTTAAAAAGGGCAAATAAAATAACATAGTCTTGACAGCCATGTGGTGTACAGTTCAACATCATCACTTATTCTGAGACAAGACCATTTCTTGTTATTGCTTCACAGCTCTCATTTTTTTTAAGGTTACCCGCACTGACACTGTGAAAGCGCACACGATCCCATGACAAGTTTACAAGCTACAACTGTGTCAGCAAGGTGTTGAAAAGTTCATCTGTGTAGTGTCGACGGCCAGGAATAACTTCCAAGTCAGTGAAAATGATTACAAATCCCAAACTACTATGCTAAATGACCTGAAATCTGTAAGAACATGTCAGCTAAATTTGAGAGATGCTCCAGATCCAGACATCAACGATGATGCTGAGAGAGCTGTTAAAAGCGATCTTTTTAAAATTCAAACATCAACTCAGAATCTTAATGAAATCTCTTGCTTCCAAAATTACCGTTACCAAATGACAGTTTATTAGAGAAGCAGATACTATATCAAAAACAAGTAAGACTTTAATTGTGCATTAAACTAACAAGAGGTTAACATGTTTAATTTTCAAATTTCCCAATTGCAGGTACAAATGTATGTACATGATTAGACTACAACCTGATAACATATCATTGGTGTATGATTTCTTTTCTTTCTTTCTTTTTTAAGTTGGTCATGCTCCTAATTATCTTGGTTATAAATCGATCAAATTTCATGACACATTTATAAAACATATGTGACATGCTTTAAGTTAAAACACCAAGGAGATGTAATAAAAATACAGCTAATTATGAATGTCAGAGGTAGTTGTCACCTCAGATATTACAATATGTGATCAGAAACATTTTTTTCTTCATAATATCAATTTCCACCTACCCAAAAAGATTCTTAATATTCTATTTCCCCAATAATAAATCAAAAATCAAATCACTTGATATACACAGCACCACCTCAAAATTATTTTAGTATTTGTGGCTTTATTCTCTATGAAAGTATCTCTACAGTATGTTAATTGCTGCAAAAAGAATACACTGACCCAGCTCTGAATTAATAACCCATATGAATACTAATAAAAAGCTGTAATTCCACTAAAAGGACCAAAAGGTAAATTTCACTTTCTACAACTGTTGAATATTTTGCTCAGGTTAAAATTTAATTCATCAAACATAACGGCATTCGCATTAAAGAGGCTTACTTTGCATTCAGCCCGGCACCTGGAGCTTGATAAAAAATGTGCAGCCTAATCCTATATCTTCAGTGATTGCGGCCATAATTCATAACAGAGAAAATGAGCCTTGTGGAAAAGATAGCTTAGTTTTTGAATGTGGTTTTCCTAGCCTCAGAAAAAGACAATCTTGAATATAGTCGCATTAAAAAAGAGAAAAAGGAAAGAAAGAGAGAGAGCAAAGAATGAGCACAAAGCAAACATGGTCTGTTGACCCACAATAGCACAATGCAGGAAAAGGGAGCCTGAAGGTTCCATTGTCTCCACTCTCCACAGGGCAGCGTTGACTGGCAGTTCAGCTGTAAGTAAAGCTGACACAGTATCACATCGCGGCAAGATTGTTTTAGGGGAAAGGGGACGTGGCAAATGAAGGACAAAGGACATTTATTGATATGGCCAAGTCCTCCAGTGCAGCAGTAGATGTCCTTCAGTGAAAGTGTCTTGTTCCCTGGATATTAATCACTACTGGCAGGAAGCACAGGAAATAAGTACACTAGCTTTCCCAATAGCATTTTTTCCCCCCTTGTTTCAAACCCACCTGGTCGAATCCAATTTATGTGTATGTGTGTTTTTGGTTTAATGTCACTAAGACAGATGAAACGATCCGGGGTAAAGTGGCTGTGAGTCATTTTGAGTGATTAAAATGCTACTCTGACCAGCTTTGAGTGTTTTGGCTGAAAGACTGAGTGAACTCAACCATACACATCAAGTAATGAAATGATGACTGATTGCCTTGATTAACATAAGTTAGACAAATAAACAGTTTAATCACTATTAGCGTCAAATTACTGTGATTATCGTAAGAAATCAACAATGCTCCAAGAACGTCGATGTCACATTTACTAAAAATATTTCACTTGAAAACCATTTTCTTTATTTCCAGGCAGGGCACTCTCACTTCCAGTGTCAGTAAGTGAGCTAATGCTGAGCAGGCACATGACATTCTATTTCACTCACGGCTCTTTTCCCCGTCTTGCACTGCATTTACAACAACAGATCAGTTCCTTCCAGACTACTTTCTCTGAAGCATGAATTTCAACTGCATGAATGGTCAATGACAACTTAAATTTAATGAAACATTTAATCATCTTTTTAATTCGTTATCACTTTTTCTCGACAAATGAGTTTAGGAGGAGAGGATATGCTGCAGCTTTACTTATGATGCAGGCAGTTGAAGAAATTAAAACAAGCAAATGCAGTAAAAAAATAAATAAATTATTTAAGAAAAAAAAGATTTGCCAGACTGATCATATGTGAGCTGGAAATGTGTCTTCTGTAAGCTTGTACAAACAAAAGAAAACCCCAAAGCAACTGCCAACATCACTGGAAATGCGGCTGCTACAGAACAGACTGCTTGAGGGTGCTCCATTTCTGAAACTTATGAAAATCCCTATGGAGACATGACAAAGCCATGGCACAACTGCAAATCAATGCAGCCAGTGGACACAGAGTAAGCCCAAACACTGATCGCTGAAAATCCGTTCCACATGCCAACATGAAAAGGCAACAAATGCGCGTTAAAAAAAATGTGCCAACAATCTCGAATTTTCAATTTACCTGCACACTGTTTAAGAAAAGATTCACAATAATGTGTGTATTTATCAATTTGAGGAAAAAAAGGGTTTCCTTTTAAATGCATCTCATCCCATTTGAGCACCCTTTCCGTCCAAGCATATAGAAGGAACTAGAGTGGCTGCTGGAAATGAAAAAGGAAAGAAAAATAAACCACTCTCTAAAGGCAGTGATTGGTTTGTTCATACTTGGCTGCTGTGGCAACGTGGTAGACTCCACTGAGGACTCTTCTTTATTTATAAATGGCTTATTCTAACATAGCTGTAGTCAAAAGTGAAAGTTTCTTGAACAACTTCATCCTTAAAATCTGTACAAAGACCGAGAAAAGGTAAAACAGTGAAAACTGCAACAACACTTGTATAAATAACTTGCAAAAAGAAGAAAGCATTCCAGCCTGTGACATACATCAAGGTCATCTTGGCGAGATTCCGTTTTAGACATCCTCTTTTTATACCGTTCCACAGATCAATATTTGACTTGTAACCAACAGCAACAGTCAACAAGGAAAGAAGATGACAATTAGTTCGACAACATGGATGGACACAATGTAAGACTTAACCCATACAAGGAGAACCCAAAAATGATTCGAATCCAGCCAAAGATGGACAAAAATAAGGCATAGGTGGACAATAAAATAAATAAAGTGGCAGAACTAGACTTCACACTGATGCCCAGGTTGGTCACTAAACATATTGTCATCAGATTTGACTCAAAGACAGTATGTTAATTAAGAAATAAGATTATTGGCATTTTCATGGAATATCAAATCTGGAGATATATTTTCCCCAAGTTTCAACTTAGCAACCTGTGCTCCTTCAACTACGTTAAATCAATTTACCAACTTAAATGAAATTTTGGAGATATTTCTCAACAAATCAAATCAGTTAATATTCAAACTAAAACTTCTTTCTTCCCTTTTTAAGACTCTTTAGAAAGATCCATTTTTTTAACAAATATGCTGAGGGTAAAACAAGAATTTTCAGCCACACAAATGTCCTTCTCTGAACACATGATTTCAGAACTCAAAAAGGCTATCTATTTATTACCAGCAGCAATGTAGTGTTCTGACTAATTAAAGTAACGTATTAACTAATAAATTTGCAAAAGCATGCAAAACAAGAAGAATTCTAGTAGTTAAGGTATTATTTCAAGCTACACCTAATGCTGGTGCAATTTCACAGCCACTGAAGCAACAAAAAAAAAACAAAAAACATGAAAAACTACTTTTTTGCTCTGCACTTCCCTTGTTGTCTCAGTTAATAATATAAAAAGTTTTAAAAGAAATAAATAGATCTAATTCCAGTCTCATCCTCTGACACCCTTTCTTTTAAAACAGTGAAGATTGAAAACCTTCTCTCATAGCATAGCTTACATCCTTTTTAAGAACTTTATACTAGGCCAAATACATTCAACTGAAACAGAATAAGAAATTAAAAAATAAAAAGATAAAATATGTTTTGGAAAAGTGATAGGATGAGTCATAAATTCTGAACATAACACTGTTGCATATATTTTTACTCAAGCTAACCCTCTGTACACTAGGGGAAACATGAAGCCTTTTTCAAACTGAATTTTCCATCAATGAAGACGCACTGAAACTGAAAAAAAAAAAAAAAACCACACACACGTATTCACACTCTTGCGTATGTGTTATGATGCCAGGTAACATTTTTTCTTAATCTTTTTCTAAATTCTAATTCAGTTGTCCAACATAAGCCGCGCTGTGTGTGATAAATAAACTTAACTTTATGCTGTTTGTAACTACATATTCTGGCGGAAGCTGAATAACATAGGGTATCTCATTTCACAAGCTCCTTCAACCAAACGGAACACGTTTTTCACGGCTGATCAGTTTGAGGTAAACATGCTGGGGTGCTTTTCCCAAACCACAATGGTGATCACTGCTTAACCACCATAATATAGCATAAATTGTGTACCAGCTCTTAATTTTTCAAAACCAGAAAGCTGTACAACAAACTTTGCTCATTTATATATATTTTTTAACTATTACAGTGAAAATACCAGCTTTAACTATATAAACAAAGATATACCAAAATAAAATAGATATGCCAGCCATTACATTTAATAGCAGTGAGGGGAGAATGAGCATTATCAGTATAAAAGATAAACATAAAATTATGTGGACACCCTTCAAACGTGATTAAAGTTGGAATGCTTCCCCACTGGAGCATTTAGGACCACTGGCATGGGCAGCCGATGGAGAGATGGGCTCAGTGACAACAGAACACTGAGCCGATATATGACTGAAACTGGGCATACGTTATTGAGGCTATTTTAAAATCATGAGAGGTCCTTCTGAGCTGTTTCGTCAGTACTATACACACTGAACCAATTATCCAGAGAAGATATGGAGGACGTAATGACCTAATGATGGTGTTCCCAGCACCAGTGATGTTGAGAGACATCCTGCTGTGCATCAGGACCTTATGTTTATCCACTAATAGCAATGCGTTAGGCAGTAACAGATATATAGTTTTCTCTTTTATAAATTCTGTATATTAAGGTCATTTTATATGTGCCCCACATAAATCTCAGAGCAGACCCCCTTAATCACTTTTATTTCAATATGTTTATATTTTTCTTTTTTAAAATGACTTTAAGTACCTCAGTTCAAAAGATCATTAGTGCATCTAATGAAAATAAGAGCTATAAATGCAACCAGTTGTTTTGTTATTAAAAAGAAAAACTATAGCAGCTTGCATTTTTACGTTACTGAGTGACTATTATTAAAAAATAGATTATCATTTGTATAAGCAAAAAATTATATCTTATACAAAACCTGCTGGCTTTTACAAAGAGTAACTAAAGGGTTGATTTAATTAAACATTTAAGTGGCATGTCTATGACTTAAGAAAGCTATTAAACATTTCAAACTGCATTTTTTTCATCTTAGCTTTGGCAACAGAGTTTCATGATGGAAAATTCTGAAGATTCATATTATTCATCCTAAAACGACAGAAGCAGTTAGATGACAGTGTTCAATTGGATTTGTGCGCCACCACGTTTCAGCTGGCTGGCTGGTCAGCCCGTATTGCCTTTCTGCTGTGTGTCAGAGGTCTGGTGAAACAAGCCATATGAGAAAACTCAGCTCTTGTGGGCTTGTAAAACAACCAGCAAATAAAGCTGCAATGTGAGGACGTGGATGCAGGGAACCAGGGGATTTTGGAGTGGTGGCGTTGGGATTGTGGGCGGCTTAAAGAGGAACCTTTCTTCTGTGTTACCTCACTAACCCACTGCTCTTTAGCTACGGCGGATGATCGGAGCCAGAGCAGTCAATAAAAGTTTACAATACAACATTAGATATACTTAAGTGGAAGGAGAAGTGGATGATGAAATTCAAAGATACGCTGCTAAGAGTAACAATTTGAAACACCATTAAACTATCTGGTAAAGACTGGACAGAAACTAAGTAGAAAATATTACTTGGATGTTGATTGGGTGAACCATATAAGAATGAAGATGAGTAAAACCAATATTTTCAGATGAAAGAAGAGTGAGGAAAAAAATCTTTGAGAATCGACAAAAGCCTTCACTGCTGTGCTTTTAATGACAAAATACTCTTCACATAATTGTCAATATTGCAGTATTTACAGTATACATCCTCACTGGGAGCCACTACAGCTGACTATCATCACACTTTTTTTCTTTTTTCACTGAAAATCAACTACGGACAACAAACCAAATGCTGGAATTGAAAAGTCTCACTTGTTTCTTTTAAAAAATAAGTGCTCATTTTGAATTTTATGCTAGGAAGATGTTAGGGAAAAAAAGTGGCTACAAAAGACTGCATACAGGTAGAACTTTTAAGGTCACTGGACATGCCAAAAAAAGAATAAATTAATACTGAGTGATTGATGTACGCTGTAGAAACCCCTGCAGGGGTTCAAAAAAACCACGAAAAACCATTGTCAGAAAACCATTGTTGGTATAGAGAGTTTGTGGCAGCATGCATAAATGTAGTTCAAATTCTACCAAGAAAAGAACTGAAAAGAAAAGAAAAGAATTTATAAATGAGACACAGAACACAGACACCCCCTTTCTGGGGATGAGCTCATTCAAGATGGACCGAGGCAAAGTGTAAAACCGTCCTCTGGTCTGATTAATCAGAATTTGACATTTTTCCTGTGTGCAGTGTCTACTGAGCTACAGAGAAGAAGGAACATCTCACTTGTTATCAGCAGAGTTCAAAAGAGGGAATATGTGATGGTATGAAAGAGCATTAGGACACTGTTAATGCTCAATGATACAGACAGCATTTTTTTTTTTAATCTGAACAACAAGCAGAGAGAAGTGCTACTTATCTGTTTAAGGGTCCGTTTTTGGTGGATTCAATCTCATTCAGTTTCATTTCAGACACTCAGTTCCTCGAAACAACTATCAGATTGGTAGTCACTTGAAGACCTCATCAAGAGCAAATTTATTCAAGATAAACAAAAGTTAACAATGGAATTAACTTTCGGAAAATTTGTTAAACCATAGCTGCTCTACTTCCTGTTGATTGGAAACACAATGCCTGAACTAAGATAAAGTCTGACACAGCTGGTCCTCACCCTATTTCTTTCTTTTTATTTTTTTTATTGTAACATTTTAATCAAACTTTTCTTTTACAATTGTTTTTAAAAAGAATTGATGTGCAACCATCTTCATGGTATGTCGAATGCAGCTGGGTGTATGTTGGGCAGAAATCAGAGTGAGAATGCTGGAATATTCCACTCTGTGATGTCACAGCACCCTACAAATCTGAACAGATCACTGAATGACATTTTCAAACAAAGTGACAGGGTTGTCTTATGTTAGCTTTTATGTGCTGGCAGTAACTTCGGACCGACAAAAATATGCTCTCAAGCACAGAAAAAAGTGTTTTCCCCTCCTTAATAATGTGTCCTTTAAAGGGAGAAAAAAAACCCTATTAGCACTGTGGCCTATGGAGCAACACACTGTGGACAAAGCCCACAGAGCGATTCCTCCCTGTTGTGCTGGGTCTTGTTCTGAATGGTAGATCATTAAAGCAGTGGACACTCAAAGGTTGGAGTTTTTAAAAAAACTAAAAGACAGTTGCCTTTTTCGCTGTAATTAGGAATTTTATTTTCCTGTTAAATAATAAATAATTGCAATTTATTCATGACTCCTTTTTTTAAACTGAGTTTAAGGCTAGCTTGTAGAAATAAGCTTTTAATAGTAATTTGAAACAAATCATAGATTCAGCAGATCTGATGGAATAAAGGATACTGTTCTAAAGTTTCACAACAACATCTTCAAAAGACTGGTCATCCGTGGATAGAAAAAAATTGAACCGGGGATCAAGATAACAAGGCTTAATAGAAGAATGAAAAGGATGAGAGCTGGAATCGGAGCTAATGATATCTGTTATATTTGAGGGGCCAGTCAGTGAAGGGCCTTACATAAGGCTAATACCAGTTTAAAAAAAAAAACAGTTCTGAAGTTACTATTAGTCAAAATAGACAGACAAAAAGAGAGGCAAGAATCTGGATGATGTGGAACCACCAGCTAGTTTTTGTCAGCAGCCTAGCTTATGCATTCTGGACCAAGTGAAGACCAGATACGGGAGACTGAATGAGACAAGAAAAAAAAACAAAAAAAAAACCACTTAACAGTAGTCTAAGCAAGAAGAGAGATATATGATAGGTGGAAGATATCCACCAGTTTCCAGAGGGCTGCCTGAAAACATTATTTGAATCTTGTGCTACTTTGCAGCTGACAGACACAAGAATAAGCTTGGTAACGTAAGCTTCAAAACAAGCACCAAGAAGGTACCAACAGTCCTAGTGATGTTCTTGATGTTGCAAGAGAGGAACCCAGATAAAATGATCTTATTCATAAAACAATCAGCAAGTTAGTCATGAGCAATGGTTAGGTTATTTATATCGTTTGATTTTGCTTAAGTGTAAAACTGTGTGTCAACTGAACAATGCTAAGAAACACTAGTGATGAAGTTAAGGCCAAGCGGTTGCATCTATGAAAACAGGTTTGAACCTGATCTAGGACTCCACATGTGAGAGGAGCAGAAAAAAAAATATTTAAATATGGATATGAATATTGAAATGTCTGTTGAACAGGAATGAAGAAAACCAACTAAGAGGAGTGCCAGAAATCTCAACCCAGTTCAACAGTTTAAATGAGAAGGGTATGAACAATAGTGGCAAATGCTTCAGATGATTCAAGAGAAACTAGGAAAGAAAAAGGATATGCTTCATCACTTTCAATTTAAGTGATTTCAGCACTGTGATCCTGTCTAAAAACCAAACCAGTGAACAAAACTGTGAAACTATAACATGGAGACATTGAGATTTGGCTGAAACCTAATATCCAAACAGGACAGGAAACAAAGTGGAAGAGATAAGTTCCCTGGGTAAATTTTGACGGATTTTGTCAAGAAAGAGTTTTTATAACTTGTCATCAGGAAAGGTGGCCACAAGCACAGAATGAGAAGGATTTACAAAACAGTTAATCACATTAAACAGAAATCTTAGGTTATGCTTGTTATCTTCAATAAAGCCGGAGAAATATGCTGCTGTTGCATCTATAATGAGTGGATTTAGCAAGGTTAATAGCTCTTTCATGTGAATGTACACGGATGTTCTCGCTGCCCAGCCTTGCTCAGATTTTGTGTATAACCAAAAATGTCTACTTCAGTTTCAAGCTATCATTTTGATTTTCTTATTTTAGCTCATAATTGTTAGTATGTGATTTTGTTTATTGTTTTCAATGTTTCACAGAAAAGTGCACAAAATAATTGTAACAGAAACTGGATTATTACTTGAGCATTTGTTACCCATCTCTTTCTGTCTACACGGTTTGTCATTTCCTTTTGTGCAAATTATCTCAAAATTTCTTTTAGGCCACAAACACAAAAGCATTCAGCATAGGCTTAAAAAATTAAATTTGCACTCTCACTTTCTTCATCTCTCCTACAGCATAGCTGTTCCTCGTGGTTAACTGTATGATTTAGTTCACCATGAGGAACAACCGTATTGCTGGAAAGATGAAGATCTGTATACAGTATATATAGTGTACAGCCCAATCAACAACCACAGAAGTGTGTAGTCCTTTTAGATAATTTGATCCAGCTATTCCAGTCACATTTACGTGTGGCTACTCAGAATTAAAATAAATGAACGTAACCAGGATCAACAGATGCTATATCCTGAAGTAACCTTGTCTCTTCTAACCCAGGAAAAGCTCCAGGAAACGTGAATTGAAAGGGAAAGAAGACAAAGGGCACAGTTGCACCATATTCATTAATCAATTAAATCATTCAACCCAGAAGATATTTTCAAATGCACGTTCAATTACATTTTGAAATGATGCTGGATTCTTTTTTTAATTTTTTTTTTTTAATAGCACAGATGTCCAAGAAATAAAAGCACTTAAGACGACAGTATGGAACCAGGGGAAATCTGTCATTTACCACAACTTGACTGTTCTGCATTTCCGTGCAACACTGCTCATTTTAAACAGAACTACATGAAGGCTCCAGAGGCATTATTACTCGCCCTTCATGTGTGCACATCCATCTGCGAACCAACAGCGCTAACTATCGCCCCGGTCCCCCCACTCCACACTACCTACAAACGTGACCGCAAAGAGACACACACACAGATTACACCTCTACTTGCACTGGCCACAACTACAGGAAGGCAACTTGGGACGCCTTATAACAAAACTACAGGTCGTGCTCGTGATGTAATTTGGGTAATTCCGAGGGAGGGGGTTATAAAGTTTACCCTCGGAGTAACTACGCGAATGATATATTTCCTTTTGATTGACGAATTGGACCGTGATGTCTGAATCGCCGGTTCTGGAGCCAATAAGAAAAAGGTCAAACAGCCGCGAGAGCGGAACCAGTACCGGTTAAATATGCAGCCTAACCTAGCGTTGACGCAGGGATAGTTTGCGCCACAGTCCAGCTGCTTAATCAATAACATGCAGGCGAATCACGGAGCCTGAACGCGTCCGCGTTCACGCGACCGTTGGAGGTTTATGTCGGCTCGGCCCAGCAACCGTTAGGAATTCAACAAAGGGTTCCCGGTGGGAATTCTCCCGTTTCGTCGAGCAAAAAACTGCCTTTTATCCCCACGAAAACGAAACAGCAACACTAGCGACCGACTATCGGCTAAATAAATGACAGCTAAGCCTTGTTGCAAGTACTTACCAGGTTGACAGGCTTTGTGTTTGGGAAAGGTTAAAAACATTAAGGATAAAATCCACCAGTAACTCGGTTCCCGTATTTTCCGCATGTTAGACTACTCATCGAGAGCAACAACAACCGAAAAAAAAGGCAAAGGGTGATTAAGTTTGTGTGTCGTTTGTTCTTCTTCTCGAAAAGAATCACATACACGCGACCGAAGCTGAAGCTGAAGCGAAGTTGGCACGGCGACCACGAAGGCAGAGCATCAAAGTAATGGTTGGCGGTCACAGGATACAGTCACTGCTTTCAAAAAGACAAATTTAGTCGCCTCCAGTCCGAGCAGAGGCTGCGTTTAGCTTCGAGGAACGACGCGTTAAGCACACTGGGGCTGTGCGAAAACAGTTCAAAATCTGTTGTTGGACTCCTTCGTGTCTGCAGCGGGCTTCTCGATAGCGACATTCCCGAAGTGTAGAAGGGTCAATCGGCAATCAATCGCTGTCATTAACTACAGGGGGGAAAAAAGTGGTCGAATATCATCGATTCTACTGGTCATTATTAAGTAATTATCCGCCGCGTCAGCGAGACGGAGGTTGAAGCAGAAAAGTGGTGCTGGAAATGTCCCATTCTTTCATCCAGGAAGTAGTCCAGCGGTCAGGCATGCACGGATATGTGGCTACTGCTCTGGTCCCATCCTACCGGACAGGCTGCGCGTCAGAGGGAGCCTGCACGGGGCGGGAGCAGCGGAGGGAGGGGAGGCGGTTCCTGGATTTGCTGAATGCAAAATGACACGGAGCGGAGCCAGAGGCTGGTTTCCAAGGTGTTATGAGAGGAAAGACTCAAAAAAAAAAAAAAGAAAAGAAAAAAAGCTATGTCTTTGGTAAGATTATCAAGTCACCATCCATGAACACATCTTTTTTAAATGCATGAAACATGTTCCATCAAGCATAATGTCAACACTGTGGATTATTATCTCGCCAGGGCCACATGGATTTAAGGCAATCCAGGACTTCAAAAAAAAAAAAAAAAGACTGAGTAAGATTGTCTTCCTGCTAAATCCAGTTTTTCCAAGCCCCCACCCTGTCATTTGTTGCTTCCTCCCAGCTCCCATTATTAAAATGACCCCTCTGTGACCACACATTATGCCCCTTTGCCTCCTGCTGGCGCAATTGTGAATAGAATACTTCAGCAGTAATCATCACCTGGAATAGGCTATCATCATGTGCAAGTGTGCGCCGATTGGAGAATTATGCATCTTCTGGTGATACTCCCTCAGGTAAACGACTAGTCGATAGTGTTCGTGTAGAAGTATCCAGCTGGACATTTAATTTGAGGGATCTGATTAAATTTTTCATTTAATTACCTAGTTCTCTACAGGGCCATTGAGGACAGTCACAAGGGCCCTTTGCTTTTAATGTGGGCCATCTGTTTCCTCTCCAAAATGCCTACCTTTTCAAAGGCTGCAAAGCCTCATGGGCATCTTCGCATGATTCTCCAGGTTGCACTACCTCCATACACACAGCAAAACACCACCTCGGTTGACAGTGGCTCCAGACCTGATTGTTTTCTCACTGATCAAGTGCAATTAACTGAATCATAAGTTTAGGGATACTTCCCAAATTTGTTTTCTGCATTGTGCCACCTGATGAAAAGAAATGGGGAACTCTGATTTGTCATGCAGACTCCCCCCAAAAAATGTTTGATCAGTGGACACAGAATACTGATTATTTTAGAAGGTCAACTCTCGTACATAAAATGGCAGGGTGCTGGTGTAGTGGTTATTGCTGTTGCCTCACAACAGGAAGGTTTCCTGTATAAATCTCAGCTGCGGTTTTTCTGTGTGGTATTTGCATGTTCCCCTCATCCTTGAATGTGTATTTCTTCCTAGGTACTCGAGCTTCCTACCACAGTCAAAAGCATGCATGTCAGGTTGATTGGTGACTCTAAATTGACTGCAGGAGTCAGTGTCAGTGTACATGGTTGTTTGTCTCCTTTGTCTCTCTGTGGTCCTGTGATGGACTGTCGGCAGTGTAATCACTGTCAGCCACTGTCCCAGACTAAGCCACCTGTCACTTGTGTGTTGCACAGTATGTTTACATAAGGTGGAATTTTAAATGTTGAAGTTTGTGAGGAAGCCTTGTCATGAACATCTTAACTTATTGAGCCACATGAAATGAATGTTACCGCTAAGCTGCTCATATTGTCAAAAAAAAAAGGAAAAAAGAAACACGCAACGAATGGAAATCACTCAGCAACACTGTCACCTAACATTTTCAACAAGTCGATGTTAAAACTGTGAACCATGAAATAGTGTTTTATGATTGAGTCATTTCATTACCAAGTCATTAAGAATTTACAAACGATGAAATGTGCACTGATAAAATACGTTTATTAAAATCTCATGATTGGCAATGGTGGTTCTGCCCCCTGGATGTAAGTTTCTTGCAAGCAAGGAGTACCGGTATGTCTATGTACTAAAGAGTTCAGCATTTTCTTTCATTTTAACTGAAAGGTAAAAAGCAAAATTAGTTTAGGCATAATATGAGAATGCTTTAATGATTAAAGGTTTTAGAGAATTCTCAAGCTTTGACTTTAATTTGGTGGAAGAATAATCTATGGGCTGGGATTTTCTTTATCAATATGCCAGCTGTTTGCATCTGTTTGTCTCCATCCTACTCTGTACTCAACTGAATTCTCCAGAAAGCTGTTTTTAATTTTGTCAGATGGACAAACAAGTTTGAAATTTGACTGACAAGAGGCCTCATGAGATTAAGTCATGATTTTATAACTGCAGCATTATCTGATAAAATCCACATTGAAATGGGTTCAAGTGGATGTATTTCAGATATATATTTCATGTGTAATGATCACTCTGAGAAAAGGTTGAAGGTAAAGGAATGTGTTATAACTGAGAGACTCCTAATGCGTTACAAGGACAAGACTGAAGTTCTGCAAGAATGTTACAGTTTGTTTTTATGTTAGTTTTTAGGTTGTGTTTTGTGTTTAGCTGGTGTATTTCCCTTGTTTATGAGGTCTGGCTTTACTTTCCTTGTCTGCCCTGTGATTGTCTGTAGACTCTTGTAAAAAGAGCTGGACACACCTTCTGTGATGTCACCTGTAGGTTTTCTGGGGAGTGGTTTTGATGCCCAGTTGACCTATCAATAAGAACTGCCCCTGGGATGCAGATGAGCCAATAGCTGTCGAGTATCAGCTGCTCAGAGGCCGTAGCTCAGACATCTGAACATTTCAACTCCACAGAAAAATGCTAGGAGGATGAGAAATAGAACTTATTTTACTCCATTTCCTAAATCCAATCAAAACAGATTTTCATGTCTGCTTCTTTGTGATCTGCAAACCTTTACTTCCAATTTAACCTTATTACCAACCACATGTATTTTTTTTTTTTTTTTTAGAGTTATCCCTTCACGGCATATTTAAGTCCATTTGAATGCCCCTGAAAGTTTGTTTTTTGTGTTTTAAAAAAAGCCTAAAATCAAGTTCAGACAAGACAACAGACAGTCAGTTGCCCTTGTAAAACTTGAAACAACTACGATAGATTGTTCAAGTTAGCAACGGTAAGTAAGCGGGGCAGGACAGAATGATAGGTCCAGGAGCTCCAGTCTGAAATACCTTGAAGGGAACTGCCTCTGCCCAGCCAGTTAATTCAAAAATCCTTGTTTCATGTGTTGTTTTGGTAACAACATCTGGTAAAACCTCTAACTCACATGTGTAACAGCTCTTTGGTCTCTTTTTTTGAAGTTGGGTAAGTGTCGGTAGCGAACACTGCCACAGACCCCTTTCATCTTTCACAGGGTTTTGTCTTTGCCCTGATGGCGCAATACTATTAGGGTTAAAACCCCAAATCACAGACTACATCAGTGAACACAACTACAGTGTCTCTGAGGAGAAAACCCTCCACATTTTCTTAAGATTTCAACCTTAAGATTACGATTTCAAGCTAATGGCCAGAGTTGTGAGCCACTTTCTTCCTGGCCGACCCATATCTAGCAACAGCACACCACCGTTGATTCAATGCGCTCAGCATGAGGTGGCAAACACCAGGGAGAGGTCCCTCAGCCTGCTGATTTGAATTCCTGGGCAGACTGTGTGATCCCACCCGTTAACCTATTACCAGTTTCACACTTTCAAGCTCTTAACAGTTTCAAGGTTAAAGGATGTGGAAATCTATTATAATAGCTAATCTTATGCAGTGACATCAGGGTAACATTACACCTGGACCTAGCATGCTCTTTGAGGTATTTGGAGGCACAATTTGAATTAGTTTATTTTAATTAAATTTGCATAATGAAATAATTACATCTACCTCACCAAAAACACTGGAACAGAGTAATCTCTGTCTATTAGTACAACTAACAGCACAACATGTCATACTGTCTTCAAAATAAGAACGATTATGCCTTACGTCTCATGATGATGCCTTAATTCACACTTCAGAAGTCAAGTTCATGCAAGTACTTAAACTGATGACATCTCGCTGTTTGACACCACAGATCACAAAGCTGCCGGCACTCAAAAAATAAAAAATAAAAAAAACAGGACTTCACTGATGCCTCCACAACAACAAGCTCAGCCATGTGTGGCTTTCATTTTAGAAAGAAGGATTATGTACCTGGTGATTTGATGGAGTTTCAGATGTGATGTTGAAGAGAATCATATGAGATTGATAGCAGATAGCACTTCAGTCCTTTCAGTTGCTTCAGCAGCATGTCTCCGTTAGCATCGGGTTGTCAGGACACCGGTGCACAAGAAGGACTGACACTGATGGGGTGCCAAGGAAGGGAACTGTGCACTTCAAGTATCCTTCTCTAACTGAAAAAACTGATCCTAGAACTTAAACTAAATAAAAAATGAAAATAAACAAAGATACTAATTAGCAAACTGTTGCTATATTGGATTTGGTTGTTTCTCAAACCGAGGTCGCAACGTCCCTTTTGTGCTTTTTCCAATAAGATGGATAAAATAAGTGGTGAGTTGGTTGACAGACTACAATTCAGTTCATAAATTAATCTAGAATATTAAAGTGAGAACTGTGTAATTGGGTTTAGACAACTTGTACTGAACATATAGTGCAAGCAGGGGGGGGTTGCATGGCTCAACATCGTCAAGCGGACTATTCATGAGGGACGACAACCTCCTTGTTTCCACCAGTGTATTATCTTTCTGTCACAGTTGTTCCTTGTGCAGATTCCATGAAACTTGTCTTTAAATATTCTCTTTTCAAATTGCGACAGTGAAGTTTTTATCTGCCCAAAAAAGGCACTGCCCTACATAGAACGCTAGCAGGCACTTGGTATATCAAACAGAATTACAGATCGAACAAACCCACATGTAAAGATGAGGTGTTACAGTTATTACTTTAAGATGTTATTAAAGTTAAGACATCATGCACCATGTCCAATTAAAATCTTTTCTTCATTTCACTGGATAGGAGTCCTGATGTGATTAGCAGGGCTTTTATTTTGAAAGATACTTATAAGTAGCATCTATATTGACAGACTGACTAGTCTCAAGTGTTTCAGAATGAATTAATCAAACTATACCATTATTGGAGAATTATATTAGTCTGACTCAAACTAAATGCAGAAAAAGAAACTATTAAAAATAGTATGAATATTTCAATAAACTGATTTTTTAAAAAGTAATTTTTTTTCCTCATTGGTATGCATATTACAGTGTCAAGGGCGTACTTTCTTTTTATTTGGTTTCATTTTCCTTTGCATCCCACCTGGGTTGGGAGTTTACATTTGCCTGTGTCTCTTAGCCATCACAAGAAGCCTGACTTTTAATTAAATATGTGGCAAATACGGTGGACTTTTATTTTTTTCCTTCAGAAACCGCATTATTTCTAGGGATTACTACACTTAAAAGTCACTGAGGTCATTAAAATCGGCACTTCAAAGTTATCCGTGGTTTTGAGAGTGAGACTGTAACCAAGAAACAAAATCAGACAATTTCCTTGGAAATTCACATCAGGATTTTAACATTGTAATCCAAGGTTTTTGTTGTTTTTCAAAGACAACTGTAACAATGATTCCTTATAGTCATCACCAGTTATTCTTACAGTCAATACAGTCATACTCACCCTAAATTTGAGGAACGATGTACGGCTAAGATTTATAAATGAACTGAGATCCATTTGTGTAGGTGTACATATTTCTCTGCCACAACATGTGTGGCCACATTTTTTTTTTTTTAAGGAGTATCTAAGTTTAAGATTCAATTGTTATTGTGGACTGAAACAAAAAAATAGGCATGATTCTGGGGTTGTTAAAATTTAAAGCAAAAGTAAATACAGCAAGCTGAACGTGAATTGTTAAAACAATCACCAAGTACATAATTTTAGGGTTCAAAATCATAAGAAAATGTGTCTCTGTCCTTTAGGATGCTGTAAGCACGTTCACTGAGGTAACTTGTAGTAACTTGTAGTAACCTTGGTTCTCCCAGTAGCTGTGTAACCCTCAAACCTACAAACCAAAAGCACTGTGCTGGTTAATCAAAGCAAAACCAATACACACTGCTACACGGGGTGTGTGTTAACTTGAGTTACAAGGTTATGTTCAGTCCTGCAACAACTACAGTACAAGATTTTTAACTTGGCTCTTCAATCCACCCAGCATAAATCTGATTATCTGAAAGCTCTCTAACGTCCAAGGCAGAAAATTTCAGCTTTGTTCTTTACAAATCTGGTAAAACTGATTCATTCTTATCTCACTATTCTTCTGCAGTTAAAAAAACATCAGTATTTCTGCTGCCCAAGGACAATTAATTTCCATGACCAAGGCAGAAGATGTGGCTAGTTATCAGACACACAGCTGGCTGATATAGTTGACTCATTCGAGGCGAAATGCACTGCAGTTGGAAAAGTTACAAAATTCTGATGGTTGGCTCAGCATCAGCTCTTGCTTGCATTAAATACTCGGCTGCACCATGCAGACCTGATTCTAACCCATTCTGATACTGATGTTCCCACAAGAACGGACAGAACAGACTGTATTTATTGAAAAGAAACTGAGATCCTTCAGTGTTTGTGGCAAGATGTTGCATATCATCATGTCATCTGGAGGTCTGTTGTGGAGAGTACAAGCTCATCTGCAATCATCTGATGGGGTAGCAGCATCAGAGTCAGTGGCTTAAAAAAGCTGAACAACCTGAGAAAGAATGCTGGCTCAGTTTTGGGGGATTGTTGTGAAGCCTCTGCAACTGATTGTTGAAAAAAGGAGGCTTCATAAAATAAAAATCATAATGAACAACACTGAGCATCCTCTTGAGTCAGAGGCTTCTTCAGATCCATAGACATCCTTCCTGCCCACAGCTGGAATCATCTATACTGTGTCTTTGAAGAAATGTAAATATTGACAGTTAATGCAACATATAATTTCAATTTAGTAATTAATAAACTATTATTAAATTGAACTGCTAGCATACACCTGACCCATAAAGATCACCAAACTGCTAAAATGTCTCCTTCTATAGAAGTGGTGACATTTGTCAATTATCAGTAACGTTAGTGAATTTATTAGCAACACACGGCTGTTACTTTTCGTCTTCATTCTTAGGAAAGAAGCGTTTCAGCATTTTGGTTTATTTGTTGTTAAATAAACACACAGCATAGTGTACCTTCTTCCACGGCTGTATTTTCTTTGTTCTATGACCTTGTCAGGATAACATAATTCATGTTTTTTTTTTTAAATGTCCTAAAACGTAATGCTAGAACTGACAATGTGTTTTCTTTTTCACATGATTGTAACACATTTTCATGCATATCAATGCAGGTATAACGGAGGAAGAGGCAGGTACAGAGAATGGATGGTTGTCTCATAAATATGTTAAATCAATTCGAGTGTACATTAATGTCACAATATCATCTACATACGTTTTGAAAAACACAACCTGCAAGTTGTGGTTTAATCGCCAAGGGAGTCCGTCATGCTTTGGGCTTGTGTTGCAGTCAGTGGCTTGAAAAACATTGCACTGTGAGGGGGAAGACAAAATGCAACTAAATAACAGAAAATTCTGCAAAAGATAGCAACTGAACTATGACGATCCAAAATACACACAAAGGACAACTTCAAGACACCAAAGGTTTTTCCATGACTCTCACACCCCTGACCTAAGTAAGATATAAAATCTGGAGATCAAACTCAAAAGAGTGGTACATAGAAGAACGCGTACAAAATCCCCATATAGGGGTATTATTAAGTGTTCTTTACTGAACATAGAGCGTTCACTAGCTTTTTCCTTTGTACCTTTTTTTTAAATCATTTTGCAGGGGTAAAAGAAAGAAAGGATTTTGAAATCTTAAAATAACAAAGCAAAAATGTTATCCACCCGGCCTAACGATTTACATCAAAAGAAATTTGAACTAAACTTTTTTGTGCAACTATGTTTTTTGCTCGCATAACATTGCCTTGCAGCTGTTTTGAAACCAACCAAGATATAAACCTGGCTCATAGATTCAATAAAATCTCTAAATAAAGAAATAAAATAAAGGTTTAGCATTGTGTGTGTTTCATTTTTAAATAGCATCTGAATAACTGTAAAAAAACAAAGCAACTGGGTGACATATTTTTTTGTGATGACTCTTAATATGAGGATATTAAAAACAATATGAGTTCTTCATCAGATGAGTGTTTGCATTTGTAATTCTGCAGTTACGTCTCCGCCACTGTTGAAACTCAATTTTCTCCTGTATAGGAGTACTCGGCCTCCCTGCCTGCCTGCTCTCTAAAACATGTAAAACAAAGTAATAAGTTATTATTCATAATATGCCCTACAGTTGTTTTCATATCATAACCTGGACGCCTGACAAGATAGTTGATAGGTGCAAATGCACAAAAGCAATCACTGCCAGTGTAGAAAATAGTCAGTCACAGTAATTATTTTCTCATGTCACAACCTTGAAAAATCAAAGAAGCCCTAAACTACCTGGCACTTTTCAGAGCGTGCAGTCCCGACTTCTTTTATGAGACATTTGTAATGTGTGCTGCGACATTTGACATTCTAATCTTTTTCACCCATAAGGAGCTGAGACCCCAAAGGCATCCTAACACGCTCTCTGACACTTCAATTGCGCCTCGGATTAAAAAAATGAAAAGAAAAGCTGAGAAACACGGTATCCCTGTGATTCATGTAAGTCCGACCATGACACCAGCATTGTCCCAACGCTATCTTCTTCCCTTTTGCCATTAAGTGGTTTTATTTTTTCAAACATATTTCACATGTTGACAGTTGCTGCATAATGTACGACAGTGTGCATCAATTATGTAATGCAATTCAGGCTATGACCATATATAATTTATTTGATTCTCAATCTTTTACATTATTTAATCAAAAGCTATTTTTATAATTATTACTCCTCCCAAATATCTTTTGTTGGTCTGTCCTCTGGTTCCTCTCATCAATGTGTCACACTGCTGCATCAAATCTTTCCACTGTAATGCTTCTGCGGGGTGCGACGAGTGTGCGTCGGACAAGTGAGGACAACATTAAACATGGTAACATTTGAAAAGTGCACGAGTTCAAAATCTAGCTTCCAGCAAGTCAATAACAGCTTGAAACCTAAAATGTCAAAATAATGTGGAAATTCTGTTATCTTTCTGTTCCCGTTTTGATTAGTGGTGAAAAATTGCCAAGTTACTCACATGCGATGAAAGGCCAGGCGATGTTCGCATTTGAAAAACATTCTGAAAACGAATCCTCATCATACTGAGTTTTCCTAACCTAATTCCTGGCCCAGGAATGTTAGATCTGTGTCAGAAATAAAAACATAGTGTGGCTGTGCTTAAATGACATCAAATATTCAAGGACGGTACCTTTGTTTCACATGTTTCAAGCCATTCATAGGAGCCACATTTATTTTACATCATTGCCAGGAATTTTTGATGTGCTTTTGCTGCTTCCTTGGCAGTCACTGGCTTCATTTAAAGTCTGCATGAAATGACAGACAACTTAATCCATTACAAAGAACACCATGTCTGATTTTATTTTCGTCAAAGTCATATTATGTTGTGCTGAAATCCGTGGAGAGATTTGAAAAGTCTGCCTCGGCGATGCATCCATGTGCTTTGGGAAGTCAGTTGCCAAACAGGACTGCATTCAAGATTAATGGTGACAGAACGCCGCAAACACAATCGATGAGCAAACACATCCAGATTGCAAAAGAAAGCTCGATTTAGTAACTTTTTCAGCAACAACCTAAGCCCTGGATGATGAATATGTTCGTAAGAATTTGATATCTGTATTTTACTTTTGCAATTGTGCATGAAAACAAGTTGCGCCTGAGAATGCAAGGGCGTTAGCAGCAGTAATTCTCTAACAAACATGATTTGCTGAGAACAGATGGGAACCTCTGAATTTCTTGCGGAAGCAGGAAGGTACTGCTTCACTGTGGCATGATGTGACACTGTGATCCCTTTCGCTGGTTATTGATTATATTCCACTCGTCATCTGTCTCCCGGAGTGTGAAGACGTCACAGGCAGGCAGCGTTAAAACAAATAAAGCTTAATCTGGCACTTCATCTGCTCTAAGTGTTAGATGAACTTCTCTGGTTCGCTTTTTCACAGTTAGTTTTTAATCATTACAGGATAATATATTTGATTCATATGCACACATTTCTTCATTCATCAAAGTAATGATGTACTCTCAAATGCGGAGAGGCTTTGCTGTGACTTAGCTGACCCAATTTTGTGAGCTGGAGAGTGATTTTCTGTAAAGTGAAGATAACGGGGGAAACGTGGAAAGTTTTAGATCTGGGTGGTCAGAATTAGATCGAGAAAATGTGAGGAAAAAAAAAACAGAAGGAGTTGGGAACATGAAAAAAGGATTATGACATGTATGACTTGAGGCTTTAGCAGTTACTATTTGAAGCCAGTAAAGGGTGTGTGCAAAATTCATGTTACCATTAATCAGTGCAGTTGTTCAAACCACCTAGGACCATCAGTGAAGCTCCTGAAGAATATAATAGACTCATTTTTCACAGAAAGGCAACAAAGCTCAGCAAGGCAATTGTGGATGATTCAATAGCCAAGAAAACCCCCAGAATAGACCATCAGTGTGCTTAATACGGTATATTGATGCCATAATAATTTACTTGAGGCTGGTTCTGGAAGCCCGGCACAGCGTTTGTGAATTGTCTTCATGCACACACCAGCAGCTTTTGTTTGCGAGTGTGTGTTCTCGATAAGCAGCGACTGCTGTCTTTTTTACAATGTGGCAGAAAATAGACAACCCAAAGAATTCAGTGACAAGGTCCACACTGTAAAGCGAAACGTAAATTTATACCAGGATAAGCAAAGCTCGGGGATCAATTTTGATTTCACTTACAGCAATTTGCACTCATTTACAATTCTCGGCGGATTGTTGAATGTTATCAAAATGATGCAAACAGCTGGTGAAAAAGGGAGGGCTTGATTTACATAACAGTTCTTGAATTTCTCAACAAATTTGCATTAGTGTAAACATGGATCTTCTTCGAATTTAATTACCTCAGATACTACATGGAACACTATGCAGAAAGGTTGCTATACAGTAAAATGACACACTTATTTGTTTATAGCTACTAACATTTTGTTGTGTAAGACGTAAATGCTCAGAGTGGCCCTTCTTAAATGATGGCGAGACACTGCGGTCGTATTTGCTTCCCAGTCCTGTGCGATAGGGAAAAAAGTTTGGCTCATTTTTAATCTAGATAGTGCTTTATGTCTTTGCTCTAATTGAAAAGAGCAATGACAATCCTCAAATTCCCCGCATGTCCAATCTCATTAAAATTAAGATACCTCTGACTTTTGTCAATTATTCAAAAGTTGCTGCATTTATCTCCCTCTTGGCTCTGGCTGTTGTCTTTTTAGGCACAGAGTGACTGCCAGAGCTGGCAGATGTTTGTACACATGGCCACACAGCGCTGCACAGAATAAGATGTCAGCGTAGCATGCCCTTGTAAAGGAAATCAGCTTGTCAGTATCAAGGCAGAGAACCATGAATGCAGTGCCGTGCACTACATCTATAACCTGATTTCAGCATGATATCTCACATTAGTGTTTCAGCTTGTGGATATACTTAAGCATTTTGTGTTAGTTAACAACTGTGCACAAGCATGAAGCTCCTCAGTGCTTTCAGGTTTAACTCAGCATCATGTTAATCCACAGCCTCCCACAGACATCAGGTATCCCACAGTCCTCCTGCCACAACTTATTTAAATGAGCTTCAACTTACGGCGTAAATACCAATATATCGCATCAAATACAAGGTTGTCACTGAACTTACAGGCAGTTTATTCATTACAGAGGTGGCGAGTGTTCATTTGATATTGAATTTCATTAAAATAAACAAGCACAATGTTTTAATCTTAAAAGTAGAAACAAAACAGTTTAATTTTATTGCATATTTATATCTTCTTTTCCTCTTCTAATTAAATCCAGCATTTTTCAGTCAGATGTCTGTACTTACAGTAGTTATCGTCGGAGGGATGAAAAAATCTGAAGACACCCCTTTCACAACTCTGTCTCTTTCCAACAGTTCTTTAATTTTGATAACTGCAAAGCGTTCTGCATAATTCTTGTAAACCTCATCTAATATTTGTTCTGCTCACACTGGGAATAATCAGTGATGCCATTTGTAATACTATAAAAGGAAGCTGATGCAGTTTATCGATGATGTAGGGCTTTTTGTTGACTATGTTGGGTGTGACGTGTTAGCAGGGCCTTATGTGCCTCTTTATTGGTGTCATCTGGTTTTCAGAGCTGACAGCATCGTGGGAGTGATGAAACTCGCAGTTCACTGATGTGAATTAAAATGTAGCCGAGGAGAATTATTCTAATCTTAAAGAAATTGCATGTTACGCTGTTAATTGTGCCAACAGAAAATCGCAACTGGCTTTGAGTTAGCGTTAAAGGATCTGAAGGCCACCAAGCGTGTCACGGTTTGGAGGGTTTGGCCGAGGGCGAAGCTTAGCTGAGTAATCAAGAGCAGCTGCCTCCGCCCCTGGTCAAAGGCTATGAGTAAGGGCTAAAGGAAAGACATTCGTTGGACGTTTAGCAGCCTCTAACTCATCAGCTGTTAATTCTTGCAGCAGCTCGGAGCATCTGGGTTCTCTGATTGAGCGCCTGTCGCCTCAGATCATTCAGGTTGACCAACTATTATCCAGCCGTTAGCGGATCACCCTCCACTTTGTTGACTGCCAGGCCACTAGGTGATTGAGTGATTATGAGTCCCAGCGAGCAGCGCTCATTTCTGCCCCAGCACTACTAGTTTCAGATGTTTTGAGAACTGAAAATGAGTGGGTAGGTTAGATCAGCTTGAATGTAAGGTAATGTTAATTAGCATCATATGTTTGCATATGGGTCAAGTCAAGCTAAAATAGCTAACTTGTGGTAACTGCGCTAAGGTGAGTGTGTTCCAGCCAGCATCCAGGCCTGCTCATTCTACCCATTTGACCATGTTCAGATCAACTGGGGTTGGGTGGAGTGCTGTTTAGCTCACAGAGCTGAGCAGGCGCCCCATATGCAAAGTTCTCAGATCTTCTGCAGGCTGTCCCGATTAAAGTCCCAGTATGTGACTCTTTACCAGTTTTACTATTCTTTTTATTAACAAATGAAGCATTTTTTTTAAAAATTAACATCAAATAAACTATTGGATAAAGAAATCCAGTAATTATATTTAAAATGTAGAGACAGATATGAATGAGCACCAAAAAAAGTCATTTATATTTTGACATCTGAACACATTGAGTGTCCATATGTTCTTTGTGAAGCTAATCGTCTGCATTTCTTTTAACTGACATAAAATATGTTCACTCAGTTTTGTACAGTTTTGGAGAAAGCAGTTTCTGAGATGTATTTCGACCTGGGAAACTGTACCGAGGTTCCAGATGTTCAATTTCACATCAAAATCCAACTTTTTCAGTGACCAACAGGGGCTGATCATCTAACCCAATGGATTCTACAGTTTTATCTGTCGTTGTTCTGGATTTCTAGATTTCTTTGGGGAATTTCTCTCATTTTTGAAAAGACAACTCCAGGGTGTCTTGCTGTGGTACATCTGTTTTCCCCTTTGAATCCTGTGTAATATTGTATTTTTTGACAAAAAAACTGTTTACCTACCATACCTTCTATCTATCTATCTATCTATCTATCTATCTATCTATCTATCTATCTATCTATCTATCTATCTATCTATCTATC
>JAOWBL010000020.1:19188-37050 GCA_028564865.1 Zenarchopterus dispar | reverse complement strand
TTTACTTTGTTATGCTTTTCCTGTTAATAGTATATTTGGATTTACCAACACATTTAAATTTGGGGGATTAATAAAGTATTATTCATTTCAGCTTAATTCAGTTTTAAACCACCAACACCCTAAGAGAAGGGAGTCTAATAAGGTAATAGTACCATTTTCCCCACACTTAGTAGCTGAGAAGAGAACGGGGGCAAAAAAAGAAAAAAAAAACATTGTAGTGACTGTGAATGGATCGGCTGAATGTGATTGTGTTGGAATCAGAGGTGTTTTGAAGTGAGAGCCTCTTTCGAACTTTAAAGCACTTTCACATTTGGCTTGATCTATGACTCCATTGATTTTTTTTTTTTATATGTCGTCTGTCGAAAGACACTTTGCCTTGACAGCTTGTGAAATATCATTGTCAGCACAAGTAACCACAATAGTACCTGGATTTCAGTGAGTCTTATACTTTACACAGCTTTAATTTCATTCTAGTGTTATCTTCTTTTTTTTAATTCTTTGATTTTTTTTTTACTCTTATTGAAACAAACAGAAACTGTAAAACTAAAAACCAGCAGTATATTAAGGTGTCGGGTCTAACTCTTTACCGACTGGTGAATAGTTACACAAGTTGGTAAACCGACGGGTTTATCTGAAAGCAAAGATTGCATTGGCTTTGCTGCTGATTAGATATTGACCCCTTTGCTTTGTAATGACAGACACTGAAACACTGGGCCATTGTGTCCTTGAGCAAGGTGTTTAATTCAAAGAATGTACTGTGTGTTGAAATTAAACAGTTCTGAGCCATTGTGTGTGCCGTCCAGTATCTTCGCTGGGTAATGTCAGCCAAATTGCAATCCATTATGAAAACACACAAGATAAGCATCTATTATATTATCTTTTGTTTTGAAATGCTAATTGGTAAACATTTACTCGATATACATGTGTGTGCCTGTGTGAAAAAGAAATGGAGAGGGTGTGCATGACATCAGGAAGTTGTTTGGTTAGTTGAAAAGTTGCCTGGTGTGAGTAAAAATGTAAGGCTCATTTACAAACACAATTCAGTGTAGGATGCAGGAAAGGTTTTACAGAGGTTATATAAGTCCTTAGTGAATAAGCCAACCTGGATCAGCTGGATTATCTATGATAAGTCCCCTATTCACTAAATCATCACATTAACAGCTTGGCCTGATACTCTGAATAACCATTCAGTGAGAAAATATCAACTTCCTATCAATGTGTTTTTTTTCTTTTATCCTTGTCAGCATTATCAATCCTCTTAGCAGGGTGTGAGATTGAGCTTTCCGTCATGGTGCATTCACAGGTGTGGCAGCACAGTGACGGGCACACTGCGTTTCCACTGTGAGCAGATAAAAATCATCAGCTATCACAGCTCATTCAGGCCCCGCACCAATGTCACACGCAGCCTTTCCAAGATGTTAGCGATTAGCATGGGCTGGCCTCATTGCTAATGACATTTCAGAGCCTATACTCTAATGACAGTATTCAATACTGCTTTCATTAACATTCAACCCACACCGGGCTGGGTCAGAGGTGGCAGGCTTGCAGGCAAGTGAGCAAGATGTCTGACAGAATACCAAAAGCAGCATAGCTGTCCACTTTTCCGAGAGCCGCAAATGTCTATCAGTCATTTTTGCATCTCACTCGCTTGCTGCTGACTCACTCACCGCATACAGTGGCAACAAACAGACTATGATGAATGGGGATGTAAGCTGGCAGGTCCCTTCTTCCATCTAAGTTATTTTCTCTGCAGATACAGAAGCAGAGTGTATGATGGGAGTAAAGAAGAGACGTAAGGTAAATATGGTGGGGAGAGGGTGGGTAGCTGGATGGAAGTGGAATTAAGCAGCTCCTGGAAATGTTTTTTCTTCCTTGCTGCAACAGCTCTCTGGATCCCAGAAAAGGAACATTTCTTTTGATGTGAAAACACAATGGGAGAAACAACAAAAAATAGCCGAGGAGTGACGCATATAAAGGAAGCTTGTCATCCTGTTTCTCTTAATCTCCCCGTCATATCATGTCACAAAGTTACTTTGGAATATCATTTCTTTTTTAGTTTTCTGGACACAATGCCACAATAATAATTGCTAGACAGTCACGGAAACAGATGCTGACAGGTAAGTCGACAGATGGCTTTTTAAAGTCCACTGAGCTTAGGAAAATAGATAAATAAATAATTCTGTATCATGTCAGAGATTAGGTGAATGTGTTTGCAGCGCCATCACAGTAAGCAGAACCATTAGCATTTATTTTCACCGGTAAGATGGAAATTCACGCTGGCAACATGCCCATCAGAGTGGCATTTAACTCCAAACAGGTGCGTGAGATGCTGCTTTTGATGTTGAGCCGCAGAGACACTGTAAGATTTTAAAAAATGAAATCAGCAAACCTGTCCTTTAAAACTGACCTTCAGTGTCTCTGCATGTGCGTGTGGGAGTGGACTTGTGGGTGGATGGTTGGGGGTGTGGGGGGGCTGATACTCAAAATGGTAATCACATATCTCATTGCATGTATAATGAATCACTGAGAGTGAAATGGGCAGTCCAAACAGCAGGCACATTTTTACAGCTTATATGGATAAAACTGATTGCCTGTTTACATTGGTACATGTTGGGATTAACTGTTGATTTTTTTCCCCCATTAAACTGACTGCAGCAAGGACAACTTATTAACTTTCATCAATTTAAAAATCTTTAAGAATAAAATAGATTGTGTTGCATTGATGATCTGATCCTGTTCTCTGTGAGTTAAGAAAAAAAAGCTTAAATAAAAGATAAATATAAGGCTGAAAACTTTTTTTCCATTTTTCTTTTTTGATGTGGGTTAATCTGGGCATTATTATCTTGATCAATCAAAATGTCGCCTGTATTATGCACCTGAGCCCGAGATCACAAATAACGTCTCTTATCAGAAAGACATTCTAAACCCTAACGATATTAAGCTTGCTATCTTTTATCACACAAAAACCTCACAAACCTCTCCTCAGAGAAGCAAACTGGCTTTGTCACTCTCATCACCCTAGCAACATGGAAGAATAAAAAAAAAAAATTGGATCATTGTACAATGTGAAGCATGTTGTGAAAGGGTCTATTTTAGCCCAGATCTTGCTTTTCCAAAATCTTACCAAACACTGACTAAAAACAGGTTAAAAAGTGTCCAAAAACAAAAACAGTTTTAAGGATAATATGAAAGTCATCTTAACTTATAGAAAAATTGAGAGTATCTTACAGTAACTGCAAGGGAATCAACGTGATAAGGTTAAAAAAAAAAAAAAAACGATGCCAAATGGGACACAAACATCTCTTTCAGAACTGAAGGTCATGTGACTTGAACCAACACCGTCCCTCCGATGTTAAGCCTCACCTCAGTGCTTTTGTGTTCTGTCAGTGTGGAGGATAAACACTGGGAGATACTGTTCAGGGCTAAACTGTTTCCTGAACCTTAACAAGAGGCCTATATAAAATTAAATAAAACTCCTAAAAAGGAAAAGGAAGCAAGATATATGCTTTAATGTACTAGTACAACCTCCTAATCAACTTTCAAAGAAGTTAAATCTGCTTTTTTTTTAATAACATATGTAAATGAAAGGGGGGCTCATTGTTATTTCTGTTAAGTAGCCCTGCTTAACTGCAGCCACTCTTACTAAAATATACAAATATATTTTGCTTTAATACTGGTTCAAAGAATATTTAAATAATTATAGGATACTCCAAGAGACAAGAGATTGGACACTCAAACTTTGTGATGTAACTCACCCTTGATTTGTTGCAAGCACAGTGACTCCACTAACAATTTTTCCTAATGCTGATAGATAGAGTCCTTTGTTGTCAAAAGACGCCACGACAATGGCACACAAGAAATAACAATAGGCTTCACATGCAGGAGGAATTTTTTTTAAAATACATTTGTCAAGCTAAACTGATACCAAGTGCCAACCATCCAACTTCTAGGTTGAGACTCATGCGGAACCAAGATTCATTGCAGTTCCTCGACTGGCCACTGGAGGCTGCCTCCAAGAGCGAGTCAATCTCTGCTGACTCCCATGTCCATCCATCCATTTTCTTGACCCGTTGTTTCATTTCTGGGTCACGGGGGTCTGCTGGAGCCTATCCCAGCCCATCCCAGGCGAGAGGCAGGGGTACACCCTGGACAGGTCGCCAGTCCATCGCAGGGCTAAAATGTCCAATTTTAGAACAAAAATAAACATATTGACAGCCTGGTTCAAAAAACACTTTTGGCCTCAATTTTTTGATTTCTTACCCATGACAACTCTGAGAGAGGTGGATTTTTCTACACCAGGAGAACTTAAAGCATTGAGTTTATTTCTAATATAACTGAGTGACTGACAGCCAACTCAGCTAATAGTTAGTTCGTATTACTTTTTCATCTGTAATCATCATGTTACTGCACTTAGTGAAGCAACCGGCTGTTTGTATTGACCCAGCCAAACACAACAGTAATCTTTCATTTTTGCCATCAAGTTAAAATATTAAATTGTTTATTCTTCTGCAAACATCTGCCTGCACCTCTGCCAATACTTCAGCGGAGATACACTGAAGGCACTAATAGCCAAAGTTAAGTTTGATTGACATATTCTAGGCGTCTTCCCATCGACTGGCCAGCTAAAGGGCTGTGCTCAGTAGGAAGAAAAAGAGGCTTCAAAACCGCTCTTCAGAAACCAATGGGTCACCTGAACTAATGCTTCGTTCATTCTTTTTTTTTTTTACAATCTGTGGCTGATACAAGCCAGGAAATAAATTTTATTGTAGTTCCTCAAGTGATCACAAGTGTTTCCAAAAGCGAAACAATCTTCACTGACCCCCCTCCCCCAGGTTACAATGTCTACTTTTGCAGCAAGTGCATTTACAGCTTGGTTCAAAATCCTGTTTTTGCCTCCCAAGCTAGATTTAATATCCATGACAACTGTACAAGGTGTACATTTTTTATAACACATCAGATAAAATTAAATAAAGCAGCAAATTTATGCACAGCTTGGGCTGTAGTATTTTGACTGATGGCTGGCAAAGCCAATGGTTCGCTGTCATCACACTGGCTACTTAGTACGAATCAAGAACAAACAGAGCATAATTATTCATATTTTTAAAAGAAGATGTTTTGTATGGCTGTTAATTCTACTAAGAGACCTCTGCGACTTGCTGATCTGGACGGGTCTGAGAATAAAGGTAAGTTAAGCAGCAGGCAGCGTGTGCTAACGATCGCAGCATTGCAATCCCCTGGGTCTTCATCACAGCTGGACGCCTACTCCTCCAGTCGAGCCGCCCCCCAGGTAGGCCATCCTTTGAGATAGATTGACACCCAGCTGTGACAATGCCACAGGGACCACAAGACCGGGTTGTTTCTTTCTAAACCTGTGTCACTTCATCTGCCTTTTTATTTGACACGTGTCACTTTAAGTGCCTATGTCGCTTTACTTCAACATCACGTCACTTTATTGTTTTCACTTCACTGTATTTTTTATTCCTGATTCTGCAGTTGCATTTAAAAAAAAATATTTTAATAACTTGTTTCTCTATTGTTGTAAGTGCTGCTGAGTCTACACATTTCCTTCAGGATCAATATTAAAGTATTTATCTATCTATCTGTCACCACCGAAACAACATGTGAAATGGATGGTCCTGCAGTGGACCTCTAGCAGGAGCTCTGCAGTTTCTCCTCCATTGCTGGGCTGAACATGGCGGGAGCCAGCTGTGATGAAGCCCCAGGAAACTTCAAGGCTGCCATCATTTAGCACTGATCTCGTCAAGATTCCCGCTGCATCAGACTTCTGCCCATCATCGTTTTAACTGGCTGCATCAGAAAAGAGAATGGATTGACAAATTTAATCAGAATCATGAAGTGTATGAGAAGGACATCATATGTTTGCTCTTTTCAGAGCTAAGCCAAGCAAAGAAAGCTAACCTGCGCTAACTCAGTGGTTCCCAAACTTTTGTTGGTGAGGCTCTCTTTAGTATATAAGACAATTTTTTGCCTCAATTATGCATTCTTAGCTTCACAGTTAAGTTTAACTGGGCAGAGCTTTGATTTGATAGCTGTAGAACGAGTTTTATCCAAGATAATCATTTTATCTTTTTAGCCTGGTAGCTGAGTAAATAAGTTAATTACAGTTGTCTTTACTGTCACACTCAACATTAACAGGACAGACTTAGCTGCTCTGAGCTAATGAGCTTATGTTTTATCTGCACTACTAACCACTTTCTTGATGCTTTTTTTTTTTTTTTTTTGCTCCTCCTGTTTTTTTCTTTTGTTTCTCACTGCCAGATGGATAGCTTCTTTTCATTTTGATAGACCTGCTCTCATTAGGTTTTTCTTTTTACGTAAGACACAGGTGGAGGCGGGACCCCTTTAAAGGCTTCTCCGCCAACCGACCACTGTCATTGCAAATTCTTCTCATTGTCACTACTCTGTTGTGATTCAAAGTTGGTCGGCCCTCGGGGGCCCCCTTCTGGCTTGGGGCCTCAAGCGTTTGCCTGGTATGCCTGTTGGCAAGCGGCGCCTCTGATTCTGCTAGCAGTGTCCAAGCATTCATTTTTTTCATGCATTCATACCACACCCCCCACTTTGGGAACTACTGTGCTAACTGAACTAAGGCGGACATGTTCCAGCTAACTATCAGTTGCCCATTTACAACATGCACCATTTAGTAAGATTAAAAAAAAAAAAAGAGGAAGAAGCCTCAAAAACACCCTTTAGAAAACCCACAGGTAACATCACAGGGGTTTCTTCAGTTCTTTTTATACATTTTGTGGTTTTATATATATATATATATATATATAAAAGAGGCATGAAAACATGCTTGAAAACAACTGGGAGAATTCTGATACATAACATCTACTCAAAAAAGAAATATAGTTTAATGCCAAGAACTTCCAATAAAATTGATTACTTTGCTCCTAAAATAAGCACTGTACATGGATACAACCTATAGCCAAAGCTCAAAATGGTGTAAATTTAAATCATTTAACCTACACAATGAAATGATATTATATATAAAGATACCAGCTACACTGGGAATACCTGACTCTTTTATACTTCCTTCCTGAGAGAGCTGAGAAGACTGGCACTGTTCTCGTTAGCACAAAGGCTGAAAAACAAAAGGAAACAGCGAGCGTGGCCCCGTCCATATTTAGAAACTTGCCAGCTACCACAGAAAGCCTGTTCTCAGGCTTTTGTATTAATTAACCAACGAACATATAATGTGTTGATTAGTGAGCTTTAGTATTAAAGAAGTTTAACTGTTTTTCTTTGCTTCCAGCCTTTATATCAAGATAAGTTGGCGTTATTTTTAGCATGCAGACATGAGTGGAAAAAAAATCTTGAAATATAAGTATTGTAAGAAAGAAATGTGTATTTAACTCCCCAAGTAACGGCTTCTTTTAAAACACATTTAGACAGATACATCTCAATTTTTTTTCTCTGTTTGCACTTGATCAAAATAACAGATAAAGAAAAAGCTGATTTTTGAAATTTGAACCCAGCACCAGGGACCACCATTGTACAAATGTGTCTGCCAGACAATCCTACAAAAATAATATGTCCTTAATCTGCAGCAAGCCTTTGATTGAAGATCGACAGGCTGACCCACTGACCCACTGGCAGAACAACTTACACAAGCTGCACTGTAAACAGTTCCCACAGAGAGAACATCTTTGTGTGCTTATCTTCACCGGATAACACTGCTGCACAAAGCTCTGCTGACAGCAAGCTGGATAATTGGCTACTGTGTGCCCTTACGGTCCTTCAGTGGTGTTGTCTTTCTCCACAAGAAATTAAACTGCACAAACCCTGAAGAAGACATGAGTCTTCCTTATAACAAAGTCCAAGAAACAATAAAACAGACGAAAATTAAATATTGCCATCTAAATTCAGATGCACAAGGTTACAATAAATATCAAAGACACAAGACAGAGTTGCAGTTTATTTATTTATTGCACAGATAAATCTTGTCTCGGTGATTCTTGCAAAATGTTGCATGCATGAATTTGCAAGTTTAGACTTTTAAATCTATTTTGCCTTTAGCTGCATAAAAATCCACCTTTCTCTTGGGCTGTTTTAACTCTAGCTGACCTGTTTGTGGTGAAATCAATCTGAGGTGTTGACAGCCTCATTGGATTTATTTAGTGCCAGACAGCATAGTCCTGACCATAGAGGGGTTTGCTACTGAGATAGTCAAGTTAATTGATATTTGTACGCACATTTTTTTTGTGCCTCCAGAGGAAATAACTGTGATTAAAGTATGCAGAAGTATGTGACTTGATGCCAAAAGCTGTGTGATACTGGCCGATTTTTTTAAGAACTTAACTAAGCTTGTTTTCCAACTTGAATTTTTCCATCTCCTAATAGTACCTTTTTATTATTATTTTTTGACATTGAGAGTATATCTTTGAATATGTTCATATTCCTCCCCATGCAGCTCATTATCAGCTCTTTGTTACTGGGAACAGATACTTCAGGGTGTTTATTTTTGTCTTGATGTGTATAGAAATGAAACACATCTCAAAGGAAAAAGCCCTATAGCCATGAGATTCCTATATGGAGTAAAATGTTCGTGATTAATTTCTATGCATCACAGAATACTGATGACTGTATGAATATTAACTTGAGTGTGAAAAAAAGTGTTCATTCCCATACTACCAGCTGTGATCTTTAACTGTCAAATATTTTTAAACAATTCATTGATTTCATTAACTACTCATTTGATATGCAATGCCCCTTTGTTTTGTAAATGCTCATTAAAACTTTGCCTCAGGTTATGTGGGGAGATACATGGACTACAGATGTGGCTCATCGCCTGCTGTGTGCATCAAGACACTTCATGGCTCAGAGCAGATCTGTTTGAGCAGATCTGAAAATGCTTCCATCTCTGAACGCCATGTGAGCACTTTGATGCAAAAATCCGCAACTTGGATAATACCTGGAGGATAAAGCTGATGTGCTAAGGGAGGTCCACTGAAATGCATAAATATAAATAACAGGGCCTTAGAAATATCACAATCAGGATACTACTACAAGTAAGGAAAACATTTATACTTTCCCAGTTGGATGAAATAATTCCACTCATGTATCAGTGCTGGTCAATCTAAAATTCACATGAAGGGGAAAAATAATCATACTTTTTTAATCTAAGCTCTGGAAAGGCTAAGGAAAATGTCTAAGGTGCTTGCATATGATTAGAAATGATTAAGTGGAACACCAAATGTAGCACAGAAACTCAGGGAAAAGGTTTTAAAAGATTTATTGTGGCTTAAGTTGAAGATGAACAATGGCAGGAGGGATGAAGGGTGCTGGAGGCTGAGGGAGGTGACTGAACCACTGGCTGACCAGGTGGAGGTTGAGAAGAGTGAGGCTGTTAATGAGAGCAAGCTGGCATGTTGGAGGTAAGAAGCGTGCAAGTCAGCGCACCAAAAGGAATGAGAAGCACAAAAAAATAATAATCATAAGGTAATGCATAACATGCAACACTGAACAATAATCACCGACTTCATAATGTATAGTTGACAGAGAGGTTGATAGAACAATCTAAAGGGCTAGAGGTAACGTCAGGGTAGATAGAGGTCTGATAAGGTGATGGGGAGAGAGGGTTTGCCAGCAGATGAAAAGAGACAGACACAGAGGGAAAAAAAAAGAAATTCATGGCAGACACCATGACAAAACTGATTTCATATAAATCATTATGGTGTGTCCAAACTGCTTTACCACTCACAATACAAATGACGATGCCAAAGAAATCAAATCACATTTCAAATTTTATTCATATCTGCTTTCTTTATCTGAAGGACACAGCTATAATTCAATGCTTTCAGAGATGGCAGTCTTTTGTTCAAATCCCCTTTTTAATCACTCGCGTGCATTTAGCGAGAAAAGATTTTCTGAACAATACATTTCTTGAACAAACCTATTTTAATGAGGTATTCTTCTTTAAGCCCCACAAGGAATCACGTAAGACCATGTGCAAGTAAATGAAACTGTCAAAAGAATATTTGCTCAAAGAATCTCATTTTCAAATCCAACCAGACCAACAAAGAGTAGTGAAAATACACCTGATTTAAATGAGCTCTAAACTAGACATTACTTGTTAATTGTCTTTCATGCCAAAGCACACAGCATACTCAGCACAGCAGAAATTGAAGGATGACAAAAGCCCTTTACTAAAGTGCAAAGAGAACCACTTTTTTGCAGCAATGTCTCCTAAAAACCAAAGATAAATTGTTTTCTAAATTACATTTGAGTTCAATATGATCACTGCCTGGAGTACGTTCAAAGGAAACATTTCTTATGAATGCACCACATTTATGAGCTCCAACAGAGTCAGCACGGCTGTGGCTGAGAAGGATTTTGTCTGCTCCAGCAACCAGAGTGTTACAGCAGAGATGGGAGTTTGCATCCATATTCCCATCTGTGATAACATTCAGGTGATAAAAGCTCACTTGGTGAGGTTAGTAAAAGACTGCAGTTTGGATGAAATGTGAATAAAAAACATGTCTCAAGTAATAGTGAATTCCTTCTCTATCGAAGCAGATCACAATATTTCCTAACCTGGATGAGTACAAATACATCCAGAAAGGAGTCGAAATGATTTTGTATAACTAAATGTTCTACTAGAAGACTGAATATCTTGGCTAAACAAATGTTTGTTGGTGAACAAGTTATATGTAACACACATAAGATTGAGTATGCAACATTCATAGGATCAAGTAAGAATCAGTGTATATTTCTAGTGTTATAATAGCTTAGAAATCTAGACATACTGCTAGCAAATGTAAATTTGGTTTGCAGGTATTTCTAGCAACCATCCGTTGGAAGTCATTGACTATACCCAAAAGTCACAGGGAGCCAATCAAATCAGTCTATCCTTGTAGAGAGAGGCTCTACGAGGGCTTAACGCAATGATGAAAGTGCAGCGACATAATCTGGATGTAAACAGTGTAGACGGCTGCAGCTGAGGAATAGTGACTGCTTGAATTTGCTTTGACATCTACAGTTAAAGACTTTTTCTTTGAAAATTGAACAGAAGGCGACACTCAAATCATTCCTTTGCAAGGTGGATGCTATTTTGCCGACACACTACTGCAAAAGACTAATTTGCCAGTGAGTTCCTCTGGTAGTGAAATGGGACTTAGTGAAAACCCACTTGTGGTTGTTGTCTTGATTGGTCTGATGGAGAACCAAGTGAAAGGCTGACAAATTTGGACTTTCAGCCCTGCAATTTACCATCCACAACAAGAGTGAGATCAACATGTCCAAAGCCAGCTGATATTCAACAGTACTGAATCCAACCCTTTGCAGATGAAATAGTAAGACATGTTGGTCATGTTGGGTTTTGGTGGATAAGGCCCATCTCATTTACAAATGGTAAGAGGCATCTAATAGACTTCCTCAAGCAATAAAGTAAGCTATTCAGAAAGTAATCTGAATGTGATTATGATTGTCTAATGTCCGCTGTAGCCAGCTGTGTTATACACAGTCCCTGACGTAAGAGACATTGGTTGAATGCATGAGTACCGGTTATTTTATTTGCACAAACAGCAACAACAGTTGGATTCCATTTTCATCAAATTACCATCTCTTACTCCATCAAACTCTTCGACGCAACTCCCTCTCACATTGGCTCATTTTTGTCGTTCTAAATACGTCACTGTTCTTTGCTCTTATTGGTTGTAGCACTAACCATCTGTGTACAAACGCAGTTTGATAAGCCCCCCCTTGGATGGGGGGTGTGGGGCGCTGTGGGTCATTTTCAGACCCTACATCTTTCTAGATATGGGTCTGATCTATCAGGTTTGTGTTATAGGTCAACAACAGTGGTCTCCAACAGTGGTTTCCAATTTCGATCCTCGAGGGCCGGTGTCTGATTTTAATTAATGTCATAAGGTCTGTACAACTCTGGTCATGGCACAGTCATTTGTATCAGGGTTTGTTAAATCAGGGAAACATCTAAAACACACAGGACACCAGCTCCCTGGAGACCAGAGTTGGAGACCCCTGGTTTACAACATTTTTTATTTCGAAAAAATACTACCGCATATAAGCACATAAGAAATATCTTCCGGGCCTTCCAAAGTCTTAAAATTAGGTAAATACAACCTCTGATAAACAAAAACACATCACGTATTAAACCATGCTATAAATTATTTAATAAAAACTAAACCAAACTGCAGAAGCACCTCTATAAAAGTGGAAGTTTTGACAGTTTGCTGGTTTGGAGCATTCAGGTGTGTGCTGACACAATGCCAGGAGAGACATCAGCAATAATCTTAGAGAAGCAATTGATGCTGACCATCAGTCTGTGAAGGTTTACAAGGCCTTTCTGGAGAATGAGAGACTCACAAGTGGAAAAAATTCAATACACTTGAAAATTGTCAGGAATAAAATGTCCCAGTAAGTTTCTTTTAAAGGCTCAGATAGAGTGCTGGCATGTTAAAGTTTATCACAGTACATTTTTTTTAAAAAACCCAAAAAACTAAGTATGATTTGTTTGGAGAGGTTTGGAGAGCTTGCTGGGTTGATACGGTTGCATCAGAAAAAAACATGTAAGGCTTGGAGCAATATTCTTTGGACAAATAAGACTAAAGTGCAGATATTGGACCGAATTGACAGTCCCTGAAAATCAGTCAAAGTACATCAACACAAATGTGAAGGAACGATGATTTGCAACTATAGAACCTTGAAGTCTTTGAGTTGACTATGAACTCCTCTGTTCACTAAAGTATGTTTGAGGACATCTGTCTGACAGCTAAAGGTTAGCTGAAATTGGGTCAAGCCCCACAACAAATTTACAAGAAAGTGGTTGAGAAAAGAAAAGAATAGGTTTGCTGCAGCTGTCCAGTCCAAGTCTAGACCTCAACCAGATTGAAATGTTGTACCAGGAGGTGAAAAGAGCTGCAAAAATCAACAAACTGAAAGAGATTTGTAAAGGAGATTGGGCCAAATTCCTCCAGGACAATATGAGAAATAGATAAAGACATGCAGGAAAAAAACTCAAAGAAATCATTGAAAGGTGATTCCAAAATCTATTGAATCAGGGGCTAACTTACTTTTTCACACACATTTTCCAGAATTTGACTAAGTTTCTGTTAAAGAAATAACGTGATGTATCATGTGTTGCTGTTAATGGGAGTTTGTACTTACCTAATGTCAAGATCTGAAAAGGACTGGATGAGTTTTATTATGTCCTGATACATAAAATCTTAGAAATGACACTGAGTACTAAACTTTTTCATATGATTACATTTATCTGGTTATTATTTTTTGATTTTTAACCACTTTCAATTAATCAACTGAGCACTGCTGGCCAACAGATGACTCCAACAATCAAGTAAGCATCTTTTATATGCTAACTGTATTAAAATACTTTGAATGGAAGAGTAAAGTAAAAATACCTGTGTAAAACTTTCACAAAATCAGCGTAAAATCTACCTTTTAAAACACACTTTGAGTAAAAGAGACATTTTTATATGCTTGACTGGTCGCTTTCACATTACCTGAAGCAATCTTCCCATGTGGATGTGTGAGAACATAATACACCTGTGATTTTCAATTTAAGATTGCACTTGTAAGCCCAAATAAAGTGAATAAACATTGCACAGACTGTTAATAACAATTCATTCAAAATTCAATTAAAAATTTGCTGCTCCTAAGTGGTATGCTATTGTCTGGTGTTACAGATAACACATTGGCTAGAGTTAAAAAATAAAAAACGAAATATTGGTTAGATTTAAATAATTTATGCAGGTTAAATTTTGTGCTTTTCTATCCAGTCATCTCATTTTTTTTCTGTAAAAAAAGCAGACAATGTTGATACTGTCACCCTTCTTGCAGTAAAAGAACTGGCCAAGCTCCATCTACTGCTGGTTTTTCCCATACACAGACACTCACAGGGACATCCAAGGATGTCTAGCAACCAGTGTTTTATTGCCAGCCAGGCATTAAATAAACACCCACACAAGTCCAGTTGTGGCCTATTGAAGGTGCTCGGCTGGTGGAACCCACAGACACAAATACAAAACACAAATATATCTTCAAAAAGCTGTGCCATCTGGCACACAATTCCTTTCTGTCTGGCGGGTTGTACTTTGACTCTCGGGACTCTCAAGGTCTCAGTGCACTTGGATATATGAAGAGAAGACTGGAGTGTACAACACTGCTCCTTTTTCAATCATGTCATTTGTCAGTCTTACCCAAATCTCTTCCCTACCTGTCCTTTTTTTTTTTTTTCTTTGCTGCTGAGGCTAAACAACACCCTGCTACTGCGTATCCATACTGCCAATACAGGCTCTATCCTGTGAGCAGTAGAAGAAAGGCAGCAACAGTCCCTGGTCTATGGACCACCGTGAACTTAAAAGGCTTCAAAGACAGATACCAGTGGATGATCTGGGTGTTACGTTAACTTCCTCTGTGATCGGTGGTGCTGCAGTGGATCCAGAGCAGCAGATGACAGCCGATCAGGCAATACTGTAAGATGTTGATTGGCAGTTGCATTGCCAGACAAAACCTCTTCGTGGTGGTGCACTTGGCTTTACCTTCCAACAGTTTCTGGCTGATGTACAACAATGAAAGGTTTACACATTGAACATGCTAGGACAAAATGGTCCCCAGCCCTCTGATGGATGCATCATTATGTTGGATTAGAGAAAAAGAGAGAATTGGTGTGGGTTGTAGAGGTTCCCCACAGAGGGAGGACACTGCTCATGTTGTCTGGTGATTTAGGCAAACCTTTCAGGTCAGGTCAGTTTGGCATGAACTAACCATGCCAGTCTGCCAGCCTTACGGATGGCCTCGTTTTTTTTTTTTTCTTGTACAGTGGACATCTGCAATCACTGCAGTCCTCACCAGGTGCAACAGATCAGGACACCCCATTATTTAGGTTGGCACTGAGCTCAGTCTGTTTCAGTGACTCAAGCACCAATGCCACGAGCAGCACACACACAAGTGTCATCATGTAGGTGACAGTGCTGTGATTGGATTAAGAAATTTCTTGTCCATGAGTAGACAGAACAATATTCGCTGGTGGAAAAGAATGCTCACAAGGGCAAGCACAGACCACAGACATGGTCTGCACAAATATGAGTCTGGAAGCAGAGGGCAGAGATGAGTATGCGCTTGACCCTTCCTACGCATCTGCAGTGGCTCAACACACGATCTCTGTCCATGTTCAGTTCTGAAACTCTGGACGAGAGGAAAGTATCTGATGCCTTCACTCCTCTGTTTGGATAATCTCTTACACCACACTCAAGTCCAGGAGGTCAAATTGGGGGTGAAAAGCAAACACATACAGAAGTGTGTATAGTCAACAGTGGGGGTAGTCAGTAAAAATGTGGAAGGGGGTAGTTCTGTCAAAAGCTGGAATAGACCTAATACCCATTGATGAATATCCATTAATTCATTCAAGTGTTCTTGACATGAATGAAGTGTATCAGATAGTCAGAATTTTTTTTTTAGATTCTGAATCAAAGATGAACTGATACAGTGCCCTAGCAACACTGCAGAAATGCTGTCATAAGAGGGAAATGAAAGGTGGAAATAACTTAAGCTCTTCCAGCACCTTCATCAGTCTCTCCATCTGGGCCTGGAGCAGCTTCTCTCTATTTCCGTGCGGTGTAGCATCTAGCTCAGAGCTGCCACCAGTTGCATTTACTGGACTAGCTCCAGCTACTCTGGGTTTTTCCAGACCCAGACAGCTGCAAAGATACAGCAATAGCAAATATTGGTTTAATGACAGACTTTAAAGTTCATTGGTCAAAAGAGCAAAACTGTGTTGATCTCTGTTTTGCCAACCAATGTATATCTGCCAAGATTTCTGCTCAAAAAAATCCCACCCCACATCTGTTACTAGGCTCCAAGTCTGACCTACATATATGTATTAGTAAGAGTAATGAAAATCAAATTTCTTTACTGAATCCATTCTCAATGAAATGAGCAGTTCAAGAACATGCAGAATTTGAATTGGACCATGTACTTCGCCTGCGACTGATGACGTTGCACAAGTACAAAAGATTGCAAGTACAGAGAAGTACATATATTGAGAAGCAGCCGTTGTCTCGTCTTTCCTGTTTTGCAGTCTTTTTATAGCGTCGGTGTGTTCTTGTTTGCCCTGGTGCTCTCTTGCTCACTAACTTTTTGCTTTTGATTAAAATAACTTCAGTTTCTTACTCCATTCTTCTCCCCATCTTCACCCATGATCTACTACATGTTGGTCTTCCAGAGCTCCTGAGTTATAACAGCTTTATATTTGTAGGTATACTTAAACTGGTGAACAGATGTCAGCTATTTCCACTTCTGCTTATGAACCTATATTTTAAACCTGCTTCTTGTGTCTAAAATACTGTAACATTACAAGAATTCAAGAACAGTATATTACACTCTTTCACAAATCAATCTCTTATAAATTTTACAAGCTGGCAGCTGGGTATCTGTGCAATGCCATCACAGAGGTGTGTGGGCAGAGAAGTTAACTGTATCAACTGACAAAACGATGGTTCGAAGTTTTTCAGTGTCTTGAGGGATCACATCCTTTTGCTGAGTGGAAAGGATGATAGTTGATCTGGGCAGTAAAAGGCCAGACTGGACTTCTCAGAGTCCTTAAGGCAATGAAAACATTGTAGATCCCTACCACATGTGTTAAAATGCAAAACTCTGATCTCATGCCATAATCTGTTTTAACTTTGTAGAATATTAATATATGCATCTAAGGGCTTGTTAACTCAGATTTTCATTGTCTTCTCAATGTCAAGTCAGGTCCGTGTTAATAATAGTATTTCATTTAGTAATTTTTGAGCATGTTAAAAAAAAAAAAGATGAGTGTGTGGCAAGTTATCATTATTATCAGTCACCAAACGAGAAGTGCCTTAAAATGAAAACAGCTGATACTCTCACTTTAGCCAAAACACACTAATGTCATAACCCAGTAAGAGCATTCATTTATGAAGAAGTTATTTCATCATGAATTTAACACGAGTGAAGAAAACTTGTGTTAATTCAAGAGATTTTAATTTTATGACTGCCATTGGCTTTGTGCATTTGTCAGTGTGTATTCTGAATGCACCTGCAACAGGTAATGTCTGGAAACGAGTAAACCAATCTTTGGGGTTGTGCAGGGGGGCTAGGGAGTTAAAAGCTCCCATTTGAAAGAAATAAACATCAGATAGAACTAAATTCAGGGTGGGCGCTGGGCAACCATCTGCTTCCACCGGTTGGGGTGAGAGGAGAGAGGAGACATCAAAGTCATGGAAACCATTGTGTAGCAATCATGAAAGTCTATAAACAATGTTTCATAAAAAAAAAAGGAAAGAAAAAAAAGAAAACAACAGATGTGAAAGCCTAACAGCCACATAGCTCCACTAAGACACCACAACATGCACATTTTTATAGATCGTTTTTTTTATGTTTTGTTTATACTGAATAAGCCACAGTTTCATTGTGCAAGAGTTGATTAATAGATTCATCCTATAGATTGCAGCATATCCTGAAACTAGTGGAACTAATGAAAAGCCTTGCAATAAATCCTCCTTTTATGAAAGTTAATCTTCTTTTACTATTTATTTAGACACAAGGTTTGAATCAAACATAATAGTGATTTTGTTGACTTTACTTCGAAGTATTGGATTGTGTTGTTTTAAACAAAGAGGTATAATTTTTATGTATTGTTAACAAAAAAAATGTATTAAAAATGATTTATTTAATTGTAAAATTTAAGTTTGCAGGAAATTGATTTATTTTTCTATTCTGGAAAAGTGGTTTATAGTTTGTTCAACAGACATTCATAAACAGTTTTGAGATCTATCTATCTATCTATCTATCTATCTATCTATCTATCTATCTATCTATCTATCTATCTATCTATCTATC
>JAOWBL010000020.1:0-17510 GCA_028564865.1 Zenarchopterus dispar | reverse complement strand
TCTATCTATCTATCTATCTATCTATCTATCTATCTATCTATCTATCTATCTATCTATCTATCTATCTATCTATCTTACCTTAAAAGCCAATGTTCAAACTTTAAATGAATGAATGACTGAATAAATAAAAGAGTGAATTCATATACTGCAGTTGCTTTTATTCAATGCATTGTTTTAGCAGAAACTCAATTTTTTCAGTGAAAAAAAAAGATTAACGAGCAGGATCGAAAGCATTGAAGGCACATATCGAAGAAAACAGATGCACAGCACAATTTTATCATTTTTCTTTGTGGTTCAATTCTTAAGGTGTCTGTGGGCCTGTAAGGCGGCACAGTGGGATACAGCTCATTTGTTCGATGCTAATGTGATGGAAAAAAGATGAGGTCAGCAAGGCATCCTAGTCACCAAAGTGAGATTGATTCCAGATCAGATATCACTTACATGAGAAACATGGGTGTAAATGTATTGATTGTGAGTGCTCAGAAATCTTCAATGCCTCTGGCGAGATTAAAGCTCCTGGATTCAGAATCAGCAGAGTCCTTCTCCTCTGGCCTTGTCCTTCTCTGACAAGGTCGTGATTATCGGGGATCTGATCCTGACAACTCTTCCCACTGTTGGCTTCACGGTATTAACCACCGGTCAGCATTACTTTGCTGGAAATCACACTTGCTGAAGGTGTTTAATTAATAGCAACCAATTCCATTTGCAGGAGTATTCCCTACATCACTGCAAGAGTACTATATCCACAAGGCAGAACACATAAAACAATGTAGCTCAATTCTTTTAGTTATTTACATGACAATAATGAATTAAATCATCTTGACATGCAACCCAGGGGTCGGTTGATTGCCAAAATTTATCTTCAGACGTCCCTCTTTTTCTTTTTGTTTGTACTTTTACTTAACTCACAAGAAAATTTAAAACAAGAAGTAAACAGCTTCTGTACAAATATCTAATCATTCACAAGGTGACACTTGTAGACCCCAGAGGCGGCCCTCCTTCACAAGTCTCAATGATAATCTGCACTTACTTACATCATTGATTATGTCTGTGGAAGAGAAAGTCCACTGGGCATTCAATCTCTCTATTGCACAGTGACAGAGAAACACGAAACAAACAAGATTAATAATAGCCTGCGGTGTTCATCCCTGGGGCAAAGCAGCTAACAACTCTTGACAAAACAGGGTTTAGAACAGCAGATGGATTGTCTGTAGAAATGAAGGGAATGTGCATTGGGAGTGCAATGAAGAGCGCTGGGTGCAGGCTTTTCCCCGAGTCGCAGCGAACAAGCCTTTGGAAATTAAATCAGCCTGTGACAGTTCCCATCGACTAACTTCACCTGGGGACAGTGACCACAGATATGAATATACACTAATCAGCCTTTGTTTTATCTGGAGAAATGAGTGCATTTAATGATCACAGCCTACACTCATGCGGTTCAATAAAAAGACAACCAGTCCTTGGGAGATGCTCCACTGGGACAACTAAGAAATTGAACACGGGCGTCAACATCTTCTCTGGCTGTGATGAGAACCGTGAGATGAATCTACTTAATACAAGGGTGAACCTAACGGAGGAGGTTTGGTTGTGATTTTTGCTACACTTTTATTACACAGTAGTAATGACGTACTCAGCAAGCTTCTCTTGCTGGGGATCTTGAGGTACTGCTAAAAACAAAGTCACACAAGGTGCTAATAGTCATATCATAAAAGGAAAAAAAAATCATTACACATGCTCCGAAGACGTACCGTGACTTAACAGGTGGCCAGGCTGGTACAGTTTCTGTCTCCTGTACTTTGCTGCAATTGCAGGAACAAATGCTGAACATTTTGTGTGGCCTGCAAAGAGGAAGAATAGCCATATTTCAGGTATGCTCACCTTATGTTTTTACAAACAAAATTTGTTTTTTTGATAATCAGTGTCTCGACATTGCAGCAAGGAGCCTCCTGTAATGGTAAGTCGACCCACTGGGACACTTTTAGCCCTTTTACTAGACCTCCTTCTGTACATTTTCGCTCTGTGTACACTTTTTTATCAGCTCTATCACTTGACACAAATGTCTGTATCCTGCAGAAACTTTTATGTGATGACTATGTTTAACGTTTAATGCTGAATTGTAGTTCATATGCTTATTTGCAGGTTCATGATTTCATTGTTTGGGGGTTTTGCAGGAATTAGCTAATATGGCTTAATGTTCCAGAAACCCTTTCAAAATAGTTTTTTTTTTTTTTTTTTTTTAATGTGTGTCTGTGTTTTGGTCATCAGTTGTGAGTCTGTAACATAGCATCAAAAGTGACTGGAGTTCCACTAAAGGTTGAGGTAAAAAAACAAAAAAAAACCCTTTTCAGTTCATTAATAAATCCATCAGTGACAGTGCAGTGTCAAATATCTGAGAGTCCTCTTACAAATCCCCCTGAGTGGCATGGAAGCTGAGCTTGCCATCTCTTTTTTCCAAAATGAGGAGGATGTCAACCTTGACTAGCAGAGCCTTGGTTGTGCCCCAAATGTCACCCCAATGACGTTTCATTGTACTTTTCAGTTAAGGATGTAATTCCAAGCTCAACAAGGTCTGTAGCAGATGCTGCTTGCAGATGGTATGACTGTAGGAGGTCAAGCAAGTATTTGTTGTTAAACAGATATTCAAATAGAGTGAGCTGAACACCCAACTGATTGTTAATCAAAACCTTTATTTCCTTTGCTTCTGTCTTCTTCCAAGCATTTGACTGCTGGATTACACCAGTAATTGTACAGATTACCTGAAAGCAACACAAAGGAACTTTTGCAGTTCTCAACTCAGAGGGTCTCCTGGCTTTTGAGTCACTTTTATGTCTCAGAGTTACTTGTTTGGTTTCTTGCTCAGTCCTCTTTAATTTCATCTTTCATGATTACTTTTTTGGGTCTTAGTTGCCTCTGACATGATGGCCACAGTATCTCTGTGAGCTGCTTTCATCTTTGTTTATAGGTGACAAAGCACCATAAAGCAAACTGTAGACGTCCCACTGGAACAGGAGTCAAAATTTGTGTTGACTGATTTTTGCTGATAATAGGTACAGGAGAACGCTACAGTTAGACAACACTTTCTAAACATAAGAAAATATTTCTTAAAGTGAAAATTAAACTGATATCTTAACATGAAAAAAGTCCACCGTGGCCCTTTAGCTGATTTTTGAATGACCTGGCATGCCCATTTTCAATGCCAAACAAGAAAAATGCCAGAGGTCTTACTTTTACAATTGCATTTGTCTCTCAGGTTACTTTCATTTATTTATATACAGTACATTTAAAAGGGTTAAGGCTGAGACAAAAAGTTTAAAGCACTCTGGCATCAAAGTTCAGCCACTTATGATGTTAATGTGCCACATTCGTCTCCTGTTTCAAAGTCTAGAGCATTTGTTACATTTAAAAAAAATCCTGCACTTTCTCCACTGGGTACATGTCAGGACTGCAGGCAGGACAGTCCAGTAACTCTTCTTTGTCAGCCAAATCTTTGCAGTGTGGTCAGAGGGTTATTTGTGTTATCTTGTTGAAAAACACATGCACATCCCTGGAAATGATGTTGTCTTGAGAGCAGCATTAGGTTGCTCTAAAATTTCACTGTATTGTACTTCTCTGCATTGATTTTACCTTCACAGAAGTGTTAATTATCTTAGTAAAGGACACTGATAGAACCTCATAGCCTACTCCTGGTACAAGTACAGACCCTGGCTTTATGGATGTTTATTGACAACACTCGGGTTGTATTATTGGTCTTCATGCTCTGCAGCACATTGCGTCCATTTCCTTCAAAAGTATCTGAAATAACAATTTACCCAAACTTGGTATGTTTTCATTTTTTATGTTTCTGATGCTTCTCAGTACAAAGAAGTTAAGGCTGCCTCTTTACAAGTTTACTAAGGCTTCTTTATATATTTTTTGCAAAGTAAAATTTAGGTGGCATTTATGAATTTGGCCCTGTATTTTACCAAAGTCCATCATTCTCAGATAAAAAAAATAAAATAAAAAATTCTTTGTGTATCAGGTCCCTGTGAGCAATAATATCTTCAGATAAAATAAAAAGCATGGTCCTTGGTGACTGAGTACTTTGGGCAAAATGTACTGATCATACCATTTAATTAAAAGACTCCATTCACAGTTTCCATCTCTTGGCTGGATGTTTTGTCAGCATTAGGCGATGCAATCCATTATAAGCTGTCTGGCTGATTCTAGATACATTGGGGAGGAGGGCAGCACTAGATCCACAGCAGACTGGGGTGGATACTAGCAGGTCCTGCTGCGATGTATCACATCTTCCCATTCCTCAGCAAACCTGCTTGTGATCCCTCCTTGCACATGATTGCTCTGCTCCTTTGTGTCTTCCACCAAATTGTTCAAGGTAGCAGGGTCGTCCATCTCTGTTGGAGTTTGCAGTCGTTTAAGCTGATATATGATGCCGATTCTCGGCGTTGCTATAGCAACTCCAAGCTTATATCTAGGGGTGCTCCTGCACACTTGTGATTCAAGTTGTTACAGAAACAGACACTATTTCCTTCAGTGACAGTAAATGACAGCACTTGACTTAATGTTTGCCAACTGCAGGCCCCATAAGCAACATATAAAAGAACTAAAAAAAAAAAAAGAAAACCATCCTTATAACTGTTTAAAACAGTTTTCAAGTCAGGGTCTCCAGATTAGCTTATAAAGCACTACACAGTTTGATGAATCAGGGAAATCAGAACCTCCTGTACGATAGCAAAAGGACTTTAAAATAAAAATCTAAAATAGCATTTACCTAGTCTTTTGTTTGAGTCAGTTTTATCTCATTTAATGCAACTTTAAGTTTCTGTCACACCACTTTCAGCATGTTATCTCAGCATGTATTAGGTAGCTGGATTCATCAAATAGCTTTAAAGACTCACAACACATCTGTACCAAATGGCAGACGAATAAATATCAACATGTGTTTGAAAAGTCCATTCTGAATCGCAGGCAAGAACACCCACAGACTGTGAATAACAAACAGACCAGATCTGTTGAATTACACTGTTAGGTACTATAATAATAAGGTATAACTCTTAATTTTTCCTCATGTCTGTAAAAAAACTTAGATCAGAGATCAAATCCAGAAGCTGTCAGGAAACTACACCCACTGGAAGCCCCCAGGCAGCTGGCAACACTACGCTGATGTGAAGACCAACTGCTCCCGACACATTTAATCAAGTGAAAGGGTCTACATTTAGACAGGCATGGCCCACAGGGAACGAGAAGAAGGTTCTCACGGCAAAATGAAGAGAAAGGGAGAAAAAGACCAACTTGTCTGTGCTGCATTGATTCCCTCTTTGTCTTCGATTGAAATTCACCCTTGCTGTTTAAATATGTCACAAGAGAAAAGGGTTTAGTTTGAGAGCTTCAAATGAAACTATGTAACCCTGAAATGTTGTTTAGAATTGAAAATAAAAACTGCTTTATATGAAATCTAAAATTATTTTCCATTATTTTCTGCAACAAAGAAAACACATCAGCTTTTTTCCCCCCTGTAATCTTCATTCTGCAAAAACTCAGTAAAAATGAAAATGTGTCACATATTCTAGGCTTTATGTGTGTGTGTTTGAATGCTGCAATTAAAAAATACAAGTGCATTTAAGTTAGAACTTTGTCTTTTTTTTTCTTTGTCTCAGTTCCTGACATGGTATAAAGCACAGGTAAGTTAAAAAGTTTGACCTTTTCTGGAAGAAAAAGGTATGATTTGAGCTTTTTTTATTTCTTTAAAGACAGACATAAAAAAGAACTGACTACTTTCATTTCAGCCTTTAATGAATTAGCACCAGAATATTTCAAGTGCTTGCATCACCGCAGTCTTAAAATAGACTAAAGTTTCTTGTTGTTTAATTTGATTCGATATCAGAGGAAATGGCTTTGGGCCTTAGAATCACACACTGACTTCAGCATCAATGAAAGGCATTACACCAAATGTCGACTTGTGAAAATCTGGATGCAGTGTCTTAGCTGGACATTTTGCAGTGACATGGTACATGTAAAATTTTGGAGGTTTTTTTCATGTATTAATTTCCAATTATTTTAATCAATCAGTTTAAGAAATTCACCCTGGACTTGAGAGTGAGTGGCACATAGTATAAAAGATAAAAATCACTGCACCAGTTTTTACCAGAAAAGCTACAAAAGCTGCAAGATCAGCTGGGATATGCAGTGTGATGGGAAGATCAACAAAAATCCACAAAGGTTTAGGAATACCTTGATCTGCTTAAAGAAAGAGGACACACTTGTGTAGTTGTGTTTATTAATCACGATGTAAATGTTGATGTTAATGGTGCTGCTTTGAGTGACAGGTGAGTGATGAGATTGTCAGCTCTCAGTCAGATCTATACTTTTTATATAATTTCTAGCTCCAAAAACCAAAGCTGGATATGGAAAAAATTATAAATCTGAGGCAAACCAATGGCTGACATCAACATGACTTTGTCCATCGAAACAGTACTGTGTGCAATTGTGCCTGTCCACACAATATCTTCAGTTTTAGCAACCACTTGTGTCATTGAATACGGTTCAAGATGAATACACAAAAGGTATGTTTTGCAGCAGTTATAGTTAGTGTATAGAGCAATTATAACTGTTTCTCTTATGATAAAAGAGGCAAAGCTTCTATAAAAAAGTTGAAGCAGTGGTTAAAAAAAATCATCATACTTTCATGCTTCAGACCCTGAGTTGAGTGCATGTTAACAGCAGATTCTTCTTCTCGTGTGAGAACTTTTTTTTCTAATGTTATTTTTCATTCTCATTGGGTTTTTAAAAATATCACATTTTGTGTTCCATGCAGCCTTTCAGAATGATGTAAATGGAAAAAAGTACTGAAATAGGTACCAGGTATTATAACAGACAAAAGAATAAAAGGTGAACTAGAGGTGAGACTTGGGGCTGTTGTAGATCAGAACTAAACAGGGATTATACTCTCATATATATAGTTCCTCAGCAACAAACACCAGTAAAGAAGTTTTGTTCCCCTCATGGGCAGCAGGGAAAAAAATAAAAAATTTAAAAAGACTTAGCATCTGACTTAAATTTGACGATACATGATCACAAACATGACTTAAAAGTCATTCAAATTTTGCAACATAAAAATCTATGATGTGCAAATGTAACTGTACCAAACCAAAGTGATCCCAAATCAGTTATCACGGGACTTTTTGGACACAGTTTCCCCTTGGATGACTCACATTGGTGACAGATTTTTTCCTTCTGCTTATGGAGCATTGGGGTCTCAGCAAGCTCATTGAGCAACTCCCCAGCATGTTACTTAGTGGGGTTATGTGGCAGGAGGGTGCTGTTTAAGGCATCATGAGTGACTAGAGAGTGATTAGTGACTCAAATGAGTGTATCCCACTGTTTCAAGTTGGCAAGCTAACAACCAAGGAAATAGCGTCTACGTTATATTGAACTCTAGCAGTGCCAGCTTCAGTATGGAAATCAGTTGTTTCATCTTTTTAGCAAACATGTACACATATGCGCGTCGCAATTATTCACTGTTGTATAATAAGCATGTTTTTCACTATATTCATATGAGAAATATTGTATTCTCTTACCTCCGGGGTGAAGCTTCATAAATTAAAGTGAGAATAGCATCTTTCTCCACCCTGTCAGGTCATGTTCATTATTCAAATAAACAGACATTGGCACAGTTTTCTTAGCCTACAGGTTCTATATTCTCCCTGAAATCAGTTTAAAAAGTTGCACAAGAAAAAAAAATAGAACACAATGTAATGAGATTGTTCAAAAGTGAACTCTCTTCAGTTGACAAACAGCACGGCTGCATAAAACGCATATTTGCACCTCAGCCAAAGAGACTGCTGACACTAAAATAACATAGTAAATTTTTTCCCACTTTTTTAGTGATAGTTACATGTATGCATGTAATATTTTCCAACATAAAATATATGTAAAATGTGTTTTCAATATGTCTCCACTTTCATTTCAGGATCATCTGTGCAAAGAAGACTATTCATTTTTTTTCTCTCTTTGTAATGAACCATTGGCAACATTCACCAGCGATGAGATCTTTCATCACTCAACTGACTGCACAAAGCTTGTACTCATGTAGCTGAGCATATGGAGAGTGCTATTAAGGTCTCTTCAGTGGTTTCAACTTAGACACATCTCATCTACCAACCTAACACAAATGGCATCAGCAGCGCAAAAGAATGAAGCCAAGAGAATCTATATTAAACGTACTTTCCCATAAACACTACATTCAGATGAATCACTGACAACAGGCCTGCGAAATGCCCTTTCAATTTCTAGTTTTAAAGTTGGAGAAAACAGTTTCAGTGAAGCAGTGAAAGATAAGTACTTCTTAAAACGCTCTTGTTCATCCCTGCTGCTGCATTAAACTGCTAAGATGACTGTTCTGGTTTTCTGTTCTTTTATAAATTGTTATTTTTCATTAGTAAATGTAATCACATGGGGTCAATAGAGTATAATTCTCCTTACCCCATCGATTGATTTTCATTGTTTCTTTGTCCACTATGTTTTGATTAAGACAGCTTCAATGGTGATTGCACCATTTACTCTGACCTCAGCTGAGTAGGCTTGTTTTTATTTCTCTATTTGTCTGTTAGTTTTTGGTAGATCTTGAAAGCCTCTGATGATTTTCAAATACTTAATTTAAAAGAAAAAAATTATTGAGGCTCCTTATTTTTTATTTTCTCCATAAAATAGGCAGAACTTTATTTCTTTGTTACAGTTGTTAATTTGTATTAATAATGTTCCTGTTTTCATCAAAGAAACAAAGCTCACCACAGAGACCACAGTAATTCTGACTTCTTTCAGTTCAATAAAAAAAAAAGGTGGTTGTAGTTAGTTTTATGGAGCCACTGGTTTTCCCCTCCAAACAATACGTGCCTTTTAATCACAAGTCCTTGCTAAGGTTTCCATAGCAACAAAGGTCTCTAAAAGTTAATAAAGTAATTATTTTAACCCAATCCATGATGTTTTGTGACTGCAGCAGGATAATATGGGTCATCCATGTTACATTTTTACTGGCTGCTCTGATCTATCAGTAATACAACACAAGAGAATTCTTTTGTCTCTCATTCTGTGAAATTTGCTTTATTTCACACACATCATAGTCTGTGAAATGCATCCTTAGACTCCCATTGCTGTTCATTTCTCCATCATTTTGTGGGATTAACATAAATCCTGCTTCAAGGAAAATATCAGCAGAGGACATCTGACCTTTTCTCACATATATAATTCAAAAAGAATCTACAACCTTTGACAATTTTATAGCTTTACATGTCAGGATACAATACAAAATCAGTTGGTCCTTAACATGCCTTACAGTTCAGTCAGAACATCAAATAAACCACAATACATTACCTGAAAGGGAAGTTAATTTATACAATATATTGTTGTCTATTTATGCCATTGCAGAAGGTTATAGCTGTGGGAAAGAATCATCTTCTCTGTGATCTGTAACAGAACTCCAAAAATCTAAATCAGTGGTGGAGGGGTTATGATTTGGACTTGCTTTGCTGACAAGGCTGGGATTCTTGCAGTCACAGAATTGGCTCTTGTTACCTTAGTAAAACACCAGGCCAGTTGTCTGACAGCTAAATCTTGGCTGAGTTTAGATCATGCAACACAACAATGAGCCAAAACAGACCAGAAAAAGTCTAATAGAATGGCTGAAAAAGAAAAGAATGACATTCCAGCAACCCTTCAATAAATAGTCAAAACCTCAGCCAAACTGAAATACCGCTGTGGGAGTTAAAGAAAGTATGCATAAACGAATGCTCGCAAACATCAATGTTGTTTAAAAATTTCACATAAAATTTTCCCACTTGATCTGAAAGACTGATAATGATAGATGATAACTCGTGTCTGTGGGTTTTCAAATGGCTTCATAAGCTAATGAATCATGGGGTGTACTTGTTTTTCACAGGGCTCTTTACATGATACCTACAGAATCAACCCAACTATTAATTTTCAGCAAATAAATAAATACATTTTACCCAGCACCACAATTACCATTTTATTTGCTTTTTCAGAAATAAAGTATGTGACCACAATCATAATATTACGGAATATATTTTTTTTCTTTCTTAAGAAAAAATCAGATTGTTCAAAATACCATTAGCTCCATTTAAAATCACAGACTGAGCCAGTAGTTGCAGGCTTTTAAATCTATTTTTTCAAGGTGATCAACCCTTTTATCTCCCTGTTTATTTTCCTATATTTTACCTTCTTGGTTTGCTGCGTCTTACAGACGACTATTTCATGACTTCAGTTACGTTTTCATTGTGTGTTCTGTGGGGGTATAGTACTGTCTTTAATCAAGAGCATACTTTTTAGATTTGAGAGCATTATTCTGTTTTCAGTTTCAAATTCTGCACTACTCTCTCTCAAAACTTTGAGCCCAAACTCAAAAAGTCCCTGGTTGCATGCAGAAATTTTATTTTCATCCTCAGAACTGCCACTCTTCTCTCAAATCCACAGCCGCTCACACAAGCCTCCTTCTCTACAGTCTCAACCCCTCCCCTCTGCCCTCAGGTTTCTGTTTTTTTTCTCTCCTCCAAGCAAAACTTGTCCTTGAGGATTTTTCTCTGCTCTCTTACATTGTTTTGGAATAATGCTGTCAAAATTACCTCAGTCAATAGAAAACCTCATTTAATTTTGACCAATGAAATCCTCACCTTGTTGCTGGTGAGTGGAGGGTGAGCTCATTTTATTCACAGACTCCTTCTACAGAAAGCTTCCGTTATTTTCGCCCATTTTTTCTTCGCCCTTAAGAATCATTAAACAACTCATTAAATCAAATTTTCAAGCCAAATAACACATACGTATTATGAAAACGAGCAAGGACCAAAGATTACTGGATTCCGTTTCCACTAATGGGATGAGGAAATTGTTTATAGATTTTCATTCAACTTTTTTTCTTTGACTTTAAAGGGAACTCTGACTTGGAGGAATAACAGACCTCGTTTAATAAACATTTGCATTAGCTTTAAATTTGGAATCTTAAAACAGCTCCAGCCTGGTTCGTTCGTATAAATTTTAATAAATTAATTTACCTCTTAGGCCGCCATTGTGTTTTTGTTGCAATGCATCATGGGTAATAATGTCAACCAGTCGCAGCCGCTGGGTCATTTCGCACATTGTCTTCTGTTCAGCCTTTTCAATTTGAACCCGAGCGTACTGATCGGGATAATAATATAGAAAAATAATACACTTGACAACAACAATGCATTTGAATATCGGACGCAGGAAGAGGAGAGAGTGGGACAAAATACCTGGTGTTTGTGCAGCAGTTGCTCAGCAACGCCAGCTCAGCGAGAGAGCATTTGCTGCAAAAAGCGGTGATAAGCACCGGGATCAAATGTGTTCTGATATAGGGTACAATCATATAATATATACCACACATAGTAAATCACACAAGTTAATTACAATCCCGCAGAAGAGCATCCAACGTTACCTGTCTGATTCTTACCACACTGTCGCAAACAACCAATGAAATGACCCGACCAGCTGAGGCTGAGGTCCATGTGGATTTGTTTACCAGCAAGAGACGAGCTTAACCTGAAAAGAATACAAGGAAACTACAGAAAAAAAGGAATATGTCCATTAACAAGGTAGAACAACGTTTTTGTAACCTTCACATGAAGCAAACAAAGAGCAAAAACTAAAGGTTTGTATTTGCAGCTCCTGCTTGTGTATTTAGCAGCTAAGCTAAACTTCGCTGTAACGCAATAAAATGTGGATTTATGGTTATTGAACCGCACAGGTTATTACAAGTTATGTAGTTTTTCAAAGTTTCTAACTTCCAAGTCTTATTTGAACAGGGATTTCAAATATTGAACAGCTGATAATGTGACATGAAAATATTTACACATAGTCTGATCATAAGGTTTACACAGGGGCCAATGCAGCTCCATAATGAGTTACAGGTTACAGCATTGCACCAAGTCAGTGAGACTGTACGCTCAAATTATGGATTTGTTTTCATATGAACCTTGAGACAGTTCATATAGAGTTGAATGTAGATAGGGTAAGAAAATATGAAGTGTAATCTCATATGTACAGTGTAACTGGAATTTTGCCATTCTGTATATATATTTTTTCAAACATCTTACTTTCACTATGGTTTTATTTCATCAATCTGATAGTGGGGGATCAGATGAGAGGAGGAGGTGGAGGCAGAAGGAGAGGAGGTGCAACCACAGCAGGGAAATGGAGAGGACATGAGGAGGCTGCAGAAGCTGCAAGAAATATGCTGAAATGCAGGTTTGTTTATGTTTTTATCTCATAACTATGCTTACATGAGGTTTTTAGTGCAAATGGTGTGGTCTATAGGTTTATTTCTATTTATTGTTGGACAAAACTGCAGTTGCTGAGGGGATTGACTGCTGCAGGTCCAGATGAGACTACCAGGCTTAATGTTTGATGATCCGACCATTGCTGGTGGTTCCTCTGAGACCAGACTTCAGTGAGACATAAAAAACTTCTGTTGTGGCAGTGTATCTGACAGGGTGCTCATCTCATATGTACAGTATAACTGGAATATTGCCATGCTGAATAATTTTTTTTCAAACATCTTACTTTCACTATGGTTTTATTTCATCAATCTGATAGTGGGGGTTCAGATGAGAGGAGGAGGTGGAGGCAGAAGGAGAGGAGGTGCAACCACAGCAGGGAAATGGAGAGGACATGAGGAGGCTGCAGAAGCTGCAAGAAATATGCTGAAATGCAGGTTTGTTTATGTTTTTATCTCATAACTATGCTTACATGAGGTTTTTAGTGCAAATGGTGTGGTCTATAGGTTTATTTCTATTTATTGTTGGACAAAACTGCAGTTGCTGAGGGGATTGACTGCTGCAGGTCCAGATGAGACTACCAGGCTTAATGTTTGATGATCCGACCATTGCTGGTGGTTCCTCTGAGACCAGACTTCAGTGAGACATAAAAAACTTCTGTTGTGGCAGTGTATCTGACAGGGTTCAGGAAAAAAAAAAATAGTCACTGTTTCGTAAACTACTGTTATGTTTGATAGATAAACATGTTTTCTGATCCAACAAAATAATACACTGGTGTCAGATTGCACCACCTTATGTTAAAAAAGAAAAAAAAAATATTTGTGTGTATATATATATATATACATATATATATATATATGCAACTGTAGTACTTCAAGTATTTGCCGTTTATTTCAACTATTCACAGCAGTCTTTTGCTCATTCTTTGTCTGCATACAGTATGTATATATTCATCTATAAACAATATAAAATCAATCAAAAGTTTGTTCAAAGTTACTGTTGAGTTCGGGGACCACCTTCTCCTCATGAAACATAACTTCTTACAAGTTCGTGGGTGTTTGGTGTTTGTGTTAGAGCCATAAACCCAAGACCTTACACTTCTTTGGAGAAGGTCTTTTCTAGTCTTTATCCTCCTGGAACCAATGATTATCTGCAGGTCTGGCTGGAGGTCTTTGAGAGCCTAGAAACTTTTATTGTACGATCTTCTGTGCCCGAGATAGAGACTTTCATTTCTATCAGGCAACAAAAGTGGAATATTTTTTGTGTTGTGTTTCAATAAGATTGTTAACATATTTGTAGGTAAATATAGGCTTTTTTAAGAACAAATAAATGTATGATACCATTCAGGTAGCTACAGTGATTTGCCAATAAGACAGGTCTGCCAAAACAACAGATATTAGGTTAAAATCAAAACCGGCTGTTATTAAAACATTTCTAGATTCATTCCATGTTTATGGGATCCCATAAACAAGATTACAATTACCTTGGTTTGTCTAAAGCTTCGTGTCATCAGCCAGTGGTGCATCAGTTGCTCTCTTGTCAGTAGCAGACAGGATGCAGAGTAGCACATCAATGCATCTGAAAAAAACAATTACTACAAACCAAAACATTTATAATAACATCAGTTACCAAAAACATACCTTGAAGAGGCTTAGTTGCAGTAACACCAGAAACGACTGTCAATATCTTTCATTCAAGGCAGGATTCAATCTGGTTCCTCACTGTAGCAGCCTGAAAACAAGATGTCACAGTTTTAATCAATATGCTTCCACAATAATTTCTTTCCTTGTCCAGACAGGTGAAACTCTAATAACAGATGACGGAAGTTACATAGGTAACTATGGTTCTGTGAGACCCTGGAGTCCTCTGAGTCCTAATCCCACAGGTCACTCGGTTCCTCCTTGGCACGAGAAGATCTTGTGGACTGAACATCGTCAACCATGCGGCGTTTATAGCGCAAGTGCAACGGTAGCCAAGGGGTCACATAAGTGACTTTGTGTACATAAAAACTCGACCTGTACGGGATTTGTTTACCTCCACTGACAGTCAGGAGGAGATGAAACACGAGACGTATTTTTGGACTGGTTACTGCAACTACCACTCATCATATTTCTGTTTCAATGCAGCTGATATCTGTAACATACCGTAGCTGAAGAGAAGCAAAACAGTCCATCTTCACAGCTTCATTCGCCCCTGGGCCATGTCAGCACTGAAATAAACACATTCATGGACATTAAAAAGATATATCAGTTATGTAATGGGGGGGGCGGGATGGGGGGCGGGGTAGGGGGTTGAGGGGGTTCACCATCAGAACTTACATACTAATCCACAAATAATTGACATCATCTGCAGTTGTGATGATCTTCTTCAGTATGGTTCATAGAGTCTACCTGCAACCACAGCAGAAAAAAATAAATAAATGTGAGCAAAAGATCTTTTCAAAAAAAGGCCTCTACCTCTGTAAATCACAGTCAGTATCACCTGGCTCACCTCAAAATAGCAAAAAACATGCTAACTTGAAGCTGGAAGCATAATCTGATCTTATAATGACATTTACAAACATAAATGAAAGGAGTGAAACACAAACACAAAAACCACTGCAACACTATTTTCAAGCATGATATTGGCTCATCATGTTCTTGACACGGTAAACAGAAGTGTAGGACAGTCGAGATCTAACTTTGGAGGAAAGATTTAATGCTAATACTGATGGCTTAACTCAAGAAGACCAGTTGATTTAAAAATCATGAAAAATCAATTGCCATTATTTTGTCCTACTTTAGGGTTCATCCTCGACCTCCAAACTATGATGAAATTAAACAATATTACCAAATAAATTCTCGATATTACTGTTAAAATCTCAGACTTACTTGAGGTTTTTTTTACCACAACAATCCATAGCAGCAAAATGAGTCCCGGTCAGAGATTACGTAATTTTCCCCTCCATCAGTGCAACAGCAAGTCAATAATCTTTGATCCATGTTTGTTTTAATACAATTTGTGGTAATTCTGACAGCATTATTCTGCAGCAATCCAAGACAGCAGAGAAAATTCCATGAGGACAAGTTTCGCGAACAAGCAGAAAAAAATCTGAGGGTTGGCGAGGAAGGGCTGAGAAGGAGGCTTGTGTGAGCAGCCGTTGATTTGAGAGCAGAACGGCAGTTCTGAGGACAAAAATAATGTTTCTGTAAGCAAGCAGAAATGACTTTTTGAGTTTGAGCACAGAGTCTTGAGAGAGAGCAGTGGAGAACTTGAAAGTGAAAAGACAGAATAATGCTCTCAAATCTAAAACACATGCTCTTGATTAAAGACAGTAGTATACCTCCATATGCTCCCAAATTACATCAGCTCAATAGAAATTTAACAACAAAAGCTCAATGCAGTAAGGTGTCGGTCCAAGAAAACAAAATTAATTTGGGAGTAAGTAATAACTCTCACCCAAATTCTCCCTAAGAGCAACCCTTTATTTGGTCCAATTTGAAGATTTTAAGATATCCACTGATCTGCCAGCACCTGACTGTGACTTCTTTTTTTGTACTATGGGCAATCAACAGTCTAGCCCACGGGATCTCTTAAACTGGTGTATGAGCACAAGGTGTGGTGTGTGTCGACAGCAAGAAAATCAGCAACCTTCCCTTCCCTGAAAGAAAGCAGCCTTTAAGTAAAATGACTGTGATGCTCTTGTTCTCAATAGAAATCTCAGTTCCCAGAAGAGACATCGACACAGGCAGACCTGTTTCAGGGAGGGGAGCGTCACCGAGCCTGCAGGCTGATGAGTCACTTTGAGGCAGATCTGAGAATACCATTACGGCTGCAGGGGCTGGAGAATCGTCAGCCACATGGTCTTAAACCTTAGTCTCCCACTCACTTCCTAACATAATATTGAACAACTGTGAATGAATCACTTTTGTTCAGCTCACATCTATTTAGGACAGTCGTTATTGAAATATTGCAATCATTCTTAAACGCCTACCGAGACGGTGAAGTGAAGCTTGCCAACGTTCTTTTCCTTGTGAGGACAAAGGTATGTTTCTTTGGCCAAAAAGAATGGGGCCTTTGGCAATGAGCAGGGAATAAAAGTCTCTAGGCTTAAGACACTCAGATAGAAAAGTAAAGATTATGTTTTAAGTTCAAAATGTCATAGAGCAGAAAATGAAAGTTTCTGTGGGCTCTTATCTTTGTGTGTATTAGAAATTACTTTTTTATCTTTAAAAGAGTGTACAAAATGATGAACTAAATGCAGTGCATGAGGTCTCCTCTAAGCAGTGCAAAAGATTACCTTACTCTATTATACATTAATTTGAAAGTGAGGTAAAGGTTAATGATGAAAAAGGGACTACTGTCTGGGGCCAAAGGTGCAGCAGTGGCTTACAAAAGATTATGCTCAAATGTTTTACAGAAAGGACTTAACACTTGGAAAAATGTTCCAGTGATTAGTTAATAAGATGTATTAGATACTGTTGCTAAGTGTTAGATTTTGTTTTTGTGTAATTTCACAACACAACAAGCATAAATTATACTTACTTGCTTAAACTTACATTAAAATATCCACTTTCATACATGCATATTCAACATTAAAAAATTAATGGAAAAATACAGCGTTAGCTTCAGTGTGGCGCAATGTTTGAAAAAGGAAACAAAGGAAAACCATTAATTGGAAACATAAAATAGATGAGGATGAGTTTAAAGCCATAGCTGTGAAAAAAGGAGAGCTAGCCAAGGTAGGAAAAAAAGCACTTCGCGATAAATACGTCTTTGACAAAGCCCTTGGCTGTTATGCTTCAATAAAATATATTCAATCAATAGAAACAGGCTGGTAGTAAGTGGTAAATAAAGCTTTTAAATTTCTGAACAAGAGACTAATGTAACCATAGTGCTAGGAAGTAGTTGACATATGCATGGTTCAATTCAATTCTCAACAGAGCAAAATCATCCTCCAGACAGCAGGTGGGGGGAAAAAAATACTTATATAAACAAAACAAGGTAGCTTTGATTGAAAAACAAATCATCAAAATGGGCAACAGCTAAAGCCGCCTCATCAACTGTTGAAATTGTTTCTCTAAAAGTAGGACAACCAACTAAATAGCACTGGAGGTGTTCACTGTACAAAGTGTATCAACTACCTGAGTCATATATAAATTATATATATATATATATATATATATATATATATATATATATATATATATATATATATATATATATATATAT
>JAOWBL010000019.1:16855869-16874125 GCA_028564865.1 Zenarchopterus dispar | reverse complement strand
ATATATATATATATATATATATATATTTCTATACCCCCTAAAAAATATCAAAGCAGCAGCTATTGGTCAGTCTGAGGAACTCTTTTGTCCAATTTTTAACTGTTTAAATATCCTTCAGCCATATAGTGAGGACACAGAAATAAAATGAGGAAGAAAGAGAAGAGAAAATAAGTATAAAGCCAATAAATTAAAATTATTCATCAAACACCAGATGAATCTGTGTAGTTTGGAATTCTGCAGAACTGAAAAACAAACAAAAAAAGAAAAACATTCCTCTAGGAATAGATGTTTGTTCTACTATCAAGTCTTTGCAAGTCATCCCACTGATTGAGCAACTGTACAAAAGGAAATTAGCACTGATAGACACTTCTCTTTGTGTGTAGGCCACATATAAAAAGGCCACTATCTGAGTAAAAAAATGTTTCATCAGGAGGGAAATGAAAAGCACAGAAATGTGGAAATGCAGATTTGGTGGGAAAGGAGAGGTGAGTCCCGGGGTTGCTGAGCAAGAGCAACCTTCTCGGTTGTCTAAGGTTTGCTGGGTTTGTTGAGTTTATCTCCCTCCCTCTCTCACTGTTTCCATTTCAAGTCCTGGAAACATGGCAATGATGACAAACCAGAGACTGTTAGCGTAAAGTCTGATGTGTCGTGGAGCAGGCTTAAGATAAAAATGTTTGCATCTCTTGCCTGCCTGTGTGCGGCAGCCATGAGGAAGAAAATAAAAAGTCCTGAGAGCTGTATCTTTTCTTTGAAAGGGCATCCCCAAGAATTAGGAAACATCAGAAAAACGGTGAAAGAAAAATGAAGGACACAGGAAAATGGACTGGAACAGAAGGTGGATGGGAAAGGTTAAACGAGTCATTTTAGGAAACGGGATGTGTTAGGAAGGGCTGGATCTGGGCAATGACAAGATTCTTCCGTTTTTCTTGCCCCCGTTCATGTGTGTGTAGGGGACGTGCTCCTCATAGTTCCCCCTCAGGGCCACTGAGGGCCCGCTGTCCCTGCCCAAGTTCTCCTCTCTCTGAGAATAAGAAGACGGGTCCAACGGGATGCTCTCCATGTTGTCGAGATCCAGGTCAAACTCCTCCGTCTCTGGGACTTTGTTCTCCTCGCTGTGGAAGAAGGAGACCTCCTGGAAAGTGGGGTGCAGGTCGTCCCGCAGCATCTCAATGATCTCGTGGAACGTCGGCCGCATCTTGGGATTGTACTGCCAGCACAGCTGCATGAGGTTGTGCCTGGAAACGGGGTTAAAAAGCAGAAAGCAATGCAGAGGCATCAGTAAAAAGACTAACTTCACTTTAGATTTCAAATGAAAATAAAAGGTGTCCTATGAGAAAACATGTACTTTTTAAGCCGCATGTCAACACACCAAGTCATCTGCAATAGTGGAGTAGGTCCTTACAATTTAACAAAAGTGAAAACAACAGCTCTCTTCGATGCAGAACGTAAAGCATGCAAAAACTCCAGAGATCAGGAGATGCTCTATCTGACATGAGGGTTTAAAATGTACACAAGTATATAATGTAGTTGTTACAAGACTCATCATTTGGTCAATTCTTTAGATGACAGGAAAGAAAAAAAGAAAAGAGGATTATTTACATCCTCTCTGGGCAGTTGTCTGGCCGGTCCAGGTATCCTCCATCCATGACAAACTTCAGGACCTGTTCGTTGGATAAACCCTGGTAAGGCTGCTCCGCTAGCGTGCTGATCTCCCACAGCACAACGCCGAAAGACCTGCGGACACACACACACGTACGTTTAAGGTCAGCTGCTCCAGGTATGTAATCGGGGATAGAAATCCTTCACAGCAGCTGCTGAGGTGCAGCTCACCAGCAGTCAGAGTGGGCAGTGAAGACTCCGTCCTTCAAAGACTCTGGAGCCATCCACCTGACAGGAAGCAGCCCCTTCCCTCCTTTACGGTAGTAGTCCGTCTCATAAATGTCTCGCGTCATCCCAAAGTCTGGAAGAAAGAAAAACAAGAACGCATTTAACAGTGAAATAAAACTCTGATCACAAACATACTGACACTTCCAGGCAAACAGAACAGGTCCATACCTCCGATCTTGACGGTGAAGTCCTCTGCCACCATGCAGTTTCTGGCTGCCAGATCTCTGTGGACAAACTTCTTGGCGTTGAGGTAGGCCATGCCGTCCGCAATTTCTGCTGCCATCTGGAGCATGTCCTTCAGAGAAGGGGGTGGATACCCCGACGGGTTGTTCTACAAATCACACACGTACGATAAAGGCTCGTCAGTGACGTATGGAAGCAGAACACCTTTCACCCTCTGATCACAAGAACTGTACTGCAAATAAGAGACAACATACCTCTGAATCCGGCCTCAGACTCCGCAGGTAACTCTTCAGGTCACCGTGAGTCATCAGCTCCATCACTACCAGGGTGGGTTGACCCTTGGACACTACGCCCAGAAGTCGGACCTGCAAAGAAATCAAATCCATGCATATATGTGGATCCAAATGTAGTCCTCCACTAAAACAACAAATACGTATAAAGAGTTAGTTCAGGGAAATGTGAGCAGATATCCAACGTCCCTGCTTCACCTGTGATTTCGCAGCTGTCACTTCTCTGGTACGATCTCAACGTCAATCACATACTAACCTCCTTTATCGTCTTTGTATTCATTCCCTACCTCCTATAAAACTTAGATTGCCCGTGTGACGCCAAGAGGATTAATCCAGCTACCGGCATCTCGCAAAAAAGCAAGTTTGTGACCAATTACACCGACAACAGAGCCGGAGGTCAAAAAGCAGTGGACCAGACCTCGACCAGCATCCATCAATTTAACAAATGCACCTGATAAAAGTCACCTTTCTCAACATCAAGTTTAGTTAGATCATATTTGTAACTCAGTCGGGCTGCAATTCTGCCGGGCGGAGATTAGGAATGAAAATGCAAGCAAAAAATGCAATTTTTCTTTTTTTCTAAATGCAGTCCCTTCTGACTCTTTTCAAGAGCATTTATCCACAGTTTACTCTGCACAGCTTTTCATCTGAGCCTGATTTTTTTTCCTTTTTGAAAATAATACACAGATGGTAAGTGGGGTGAAATTGTGAGCGAGTCATTGGTTCTGATGGGTGCTGACAAATGCAGAAGAAAAGGCTTTAAGGGGAGATGGAGAGAGTCAAATTTTATCTGTACAAACAGTGTCGTCTAAATTTTCTATCCGTCTTATTTATGAAAATGTAGATTAAAAGTTAAAAAGTCAACATGCAGCCCAGCCCAAAATCAGCCTCTCAGTTACTGAACGATTATTACATTTCATATCCAGTATGTTAGTTTGAAGACAAATATGCTGAAAAACCTCCAAACGCACCAAATAAGGAGCAGACATCAAAGTTTTAATATTTCTCATCAGAGGGGCAATTATCACATTTTAAAAAAAAAATTGCTATGATGAAAGTTGTTTTTCTTCACCAGGTTTTTACCTAAATCTTAACACGATTTTTACAGTTACGCTGCGTTATATGTTTTACAGTAAAAAAATGGCAGAATCAATTGTTTACCGAGTGTGAGCAGTTGTTTAGGAGTCAAAATGTGTGTCTACAAGGCAGCTTGAACACCAGAAGTGAACAAGACGACAGGTTGAAAAGTTAGCCGTACCACATGGTGGCAGCTGAAGGCTTTCATGACTGAGGCCTCGTTGAGGAACTCGATTCTCTCACGCAGGCTCGCCGATTCGTTGACCGTCTTGACGGCCACGCACGTCTCTGGGTCTCCTTTGACGATGTCTTTGGCAATGCCCTCGTACACCATACCGAAGGAGCCCTGACCCAGCTCTCTGAGCAGCGTGATCTTCTCTCGGGGCACCTCCCACTCATCAGGAACATACACTGAACAAAACAGACACACAGGAGCGTTTTTATCCAAATCTCATTTCATAACGCTGATGCCCTCAGAGTTACAGGGCGTAGTAGTTCAAATATTTCCCCCGAAGGCACTCTTAAAAAAAGATCAATGGAGTGCATTTATAGGACACTTTCCTGATCTTGTTGATCACTCAGAAGGCTTTTACACCACAAGCCACATTAAACTAGTCATGAAAACCTTCACATCAACTTCATCAGCTGTTCCAGATTCTATTCACACATCTCAAACAATGTAAACATACACTGAAGTGATCTTACATATATCATTTTATACAAAAACTGAAATGTAAATGCAAGCCCATTAAACATGGATGCAACCTTCCTTTTCTAAGACAATTAAATATTTTTTCCATTTGCAACAATTCAAAAAAAAAAAAAAAAGATCTGTCACTAAATCATATCAAGTAGCTACAACAAGTAACAGTAATTGCTTAACGACACTGCATCTTAAAGTTGTTTTGGCTTTTGACTGTATATGTTTTTAAACACGCTACATTAATTATTTCACAGTGAGCTAACATATACGCAAATACAGGGTGTCCCAAAAACTTTGACGTCATTTCGCAGGCCAATAATTTTGGCAATTCCTGTTGAAATAACCTCAGATTTTCACAGAATTTATAGAAACAGATCAAGATTTTATATTTCATGTTATATTTCTGTTCTGTTTTCGGAGGACCCATGCCGTTCACTCCCAAAGGGAAGTCATTTTGGAATATGCTCGCATAGTCACTCAGGACTGTGCAGCGTGCCTTCACTACCGACTCGCCGTGTGCCGTGTCACAGGCGGTGCACATACTGAACACTTATGAAATTGGTCCCACAATAAACTTACGATGTTCAACATCTAAACTGTTCAATTTCATTGAGTCAGACTTAGTAGTTTTCAAGACAATTGCTTTTAAAATGATGTCAATTTTTTTTTGGACACCCTGTCCAATCTGGTGATATTCTTACTGTCATTGGCGCTGAAGTACTCAGGGTTTGGTGAAGTGATGAGATCTCCTAGCGGGCCTTCTGTTTGCCTGTAACGCAACCACAGAGCAGGAACTTTTACAAGCGTCTACTGAACTCATTTGTCTTGTCACATAATACGTAAACCTACCAGCACAAAAGTATTTTAACGACTGTGAACAGATTAGACGCTCAAAGGCTTTACCTCTTCTTGACGATCACAAAGACTCCACCTCCCACAAAGAGCAGCAGGATGAAACAGATGACCGGACCACTCACGATCCAAACTAAACCCGAATGGGCTGCAGAAATAAAAAGTAACTGATGGTTAGTTCAGTCAGAGAACTAAAGAGTTTTACAGGTTAGTTAGCTAGTTGTTGGGCATAGTAATACCAAGAATATAACAGATCTGAGTTGTTGAATAGTTTGTAAAACAAAAAAAGTTGTCAAAAGTTAAGTGAAAGAGTTGCTCTAATCACCGTCGTGTAAACAGCAACCGCGTGTGCAGTTTAATGCAAGATGACTGACTTTTAACAAGAAAACCCTTTTACATGAAATTTATGACAGATAAGTTTCATTCTTACGGTTGGGCATGTAGAAGTAAATGGTTTCTGTGAAAGAGCCATTTCCCGCCAAGGAGGTAGCCCGGACCCTCACACTGTAGTTTCCAGGCTGCACAAGCGTGAGCTTCACGCCGCTCATGTTGAGGTAGCTCGGCCGTGAAACACAGACTGTTTGAGTCTGGATCAAAACAAACAAAACAGTTCAACATGAATACACAAGATTCAATTCATAGATCCTACGACATAAATGACAGGTCCCAGAGCCTTTTGTTGCAGGAACCTTTGAGGTACCAAAAAGTTTCATCAAATGCTGATTGTTTACATCTCCATTGCCATCTAATGATCCATGAACTTTAAGTCAGTTTGTTTACTAATGTATGCTAGATGATGTTAGACTTCACCAGCAGCAAGTACAGTACTACTCCCTGAGCAGGAACCATTCACAGGATAAACTTACAGCTGGAATAAATGAATGAATTAAATATATTACAGCTTCCTTAAAACCCCGGCTCCCGTGTTGGAAAAAAGGCACTGAGTGCAGGTCACTATTTTGCAACAAACCCAATGGTTAATTCAAGCCTCCAACATGGTCTAAACATTTGCTCTGAATGATTTTAGATGGTTGTGTTTGGGCTGCAGGTTGCGTGCAGTGTCTGGAGTGTTTTCAGTGCAGTGCAACATAAATGTCGCCTGAGAAGCAAGTCTTTTCCTGCAAGTGCAAGTCTAGTCCTCCCTCCTGCCTCTGTCACTATGGTAACAGAGCTGCTACTGGCTCCTAAGGTCAGGCTATGCGGCAAAGAATAGCAACCAGCGCTGAAATCCCACATTTACATCAAACAAACAACAACGCGTCGACACGCACACTGTTTCAGACAAGCTCTGAGGCTGGCAAACACAATTAAATTTTAATATGCAAACACACAGTAACAGGCATCAAGTCCCAGAATGGCAGCTTGTTGTTGTTTCCCTTATTTTTTTCTTGTGGACATAAAAGAAAACAGGCAGTACATACTGTACAGCCGAATGTTCATTTCCTTTTCCAAGTACCCCTCGTTTTTTTACTCTGCATCTGTGTTAGATCCCCAGCTTCTCCATCACCTATATCTATCATTTCTCCCGGCTTTTATCTCCACAATCTTTCTACCCATGAATTCTGGCAAAGAGAAAAAAAAAATGCAACAAAACATTTGCTGGTTGCCGATACTGACCTCTGGTTCTCCAACCTTCTTGTAAAAGACCTCGTAGAGGATGATGAGGCCATTGGGTGAACGAGGAGCATTCCACAAAATCTTCACATGAGGAGTGTCTGTTGTAATAATGTCATAGGTCACCGGACCTGGGATGTCATCTGCTTTCTCTGCAGGTAGCATGCAAAGAAAAAGTAATTTATAAAAGGTTCCATACAAATAATTTCCATATTGACCATGGTGAAGCTAATCTCGTGTTTGACAACAAAGAAGCTGCTATTCGGAGCTTTTTGGGTTCAAATGTGAACTGTATGTATTTAGGTTGCAACAGCAACCCATCCAGGTGAGACCTATTAACACATTTGCAACGTCCTCTTTACAACCCAACACAAAAAACTGCTGAAGTCCCACTAACAGACAGACGTGTGCAGCAACATTAGCTGCTGTACTCAGAAGTATCCAACAGATTACTCAGTACTGAGTATGTTCAACAGCTCATGTTCCCCTGGTTCAATACGACACATCGTGCTTGTTAGAGTGCATCGGTCTTTACCCTCTGGCATGGTTCGGGCACTGACGTACGCAGCCACGCTGCAGCGTTTGAGGTCTGTGGGATGGTTGCAAGCCATGATCTCGATCTTATAGCTGGTGAAGTGATGCAGGTTGGAGATGACTGTCGACTCCTTTGAAATCACCTTTAACTCCACCTGAGCAGGAAAGAAAAATTATTCCAGTACTGCCAGTAACTTATAGTTTCACTCTGTTTCACTGTACAATGAGGTGACGTCAATAATATCTGTGCATATTTTCTTTTTTTTATTTCAAATAACATTTTATATTATCTGTTATTCTATAACACGACATGAAAAGAAGTGAAATCTTTTCTCTGGCTGTAATTTCAGACAAAAAAAAAGTTCTTAGCGTAAAATATAGACCATAATCAGAGAAACCATATATTTAACCTTAATAGAAAAGCAAGAATAAAGAAAGTAAAAAGAAGTTTATACATTTTGGGATTGCTGATTTTTAACAGTTTTCCCTTTTTCATTACTGACATGGTTCTCAAAACCCGTCTAAAAAGCAGGACTGAAAACTAAGCTGAAAGCTGAACATCATTAAGTGCTTGAGACCTTGGATCCCTCTTCATCATCATCTTCATCTGTAGGTAAGGCGGGGGTGGAGCCTAAGTTCAGATTGGGGATTGTGCCAAACGAAAAAGGAGGCTGGGTGGCGTTGGCAACCCCTACTGAACGTCGTCGACGAGATGGTCTGTAGGAACAGAAAACAGGTAAAGAATTTACAGTAAGAGTAGTCATCAAGATAAAACACCAACAAGTTTAAGAGATTGTTCATTTCAAGCTGGCATTATTCATTTATAACACTTTGATCAGTATTGATCAAATGTGTGACTTCTGCCACGTTAACCTTTTACAGTAACCGAGCCAACTTCATGACATTTATCCACAAATGAAAGCTAATGTCTTGCTGCAGGATTCACTTACTCTCCACCGGGTGGTACCAGTGAGCAGAGTCCGCAGCACTTGACCATTATATCAAACCACAGCAAAAGATCTTCACTCAAATCTTTACACCGTCACATGTTCCTAATCTCCAGACAAACTGCTGCAGTGACGCTCCACCTCTGTGCTTGAGAGAGCTCAAGCTGAATTTAAATGCATTCAGGTATTCTCTTTACTCGACGAAGTGAGACAGTACGAGGACCTCTGTGTGTACCGAGACCTCGGCGAGTTCAGAACCATGTGCTCGAAACGCAGCTGAGCCGTGTCTGAGATCGATTGTTTGTGTGCCTCCAAATGGCAGTCTGCATGACTGCTCCCCTGACTGGCATCAGTGATAATGGGCACAGTAATCACTCCCCTGGGGAAGTGGAGACAGGCACTGTGGGTGTTTGTGTGTCGTGTCAGGGGAAAAGGAAGGCCACTGGAGCCCTGACTCTCAGCACCTCCCACATGAAGCCCCCTCTCACAGTGGGTGCCCAGTACGAAAACAAGGCTCTTTAAAAAAAACAAAAAAAACCCCCCCAAAAAAACATAAAACACACAGATTCAGACAGATGAGACAGAGTTGGCTTCAGGATGCACGTTGTGGTGTCTGGGACAAAAAAGGAGTGATCTAGTCTGGCTGGAATGAGGGGCCCACCAGCCACGACACAAACAGACAAAACCCTCTTGGAGTAATGTCCGTGGATGTGTAACCAAATTTGTATTTACACAGGTTCTTTCAAAAAAATAAGTTGATAAAAGTTATGTAACTTGCCAAAAGATTATTCCTTTGAGAGTTAGAACAATAAAATCAAAACCAAAAAATAATTGTTTTTTTTTTTTAACTTTACTGTCTTAAATGGTGCCTTTTGAAAGTGGTGTTCAAATGTGTTGAATGGGTTTGCCCACCTGCTCTCAAACACTTCATTGTGCAGGTAGTTCTCAAAAGTCTTGCGGTACTCGATCTCTTCCTGCTCCTTTTTTAACTGGCTGTCTGTCTTGGGGCAAGCGCAACACCTGCCCCCTGAGGTGGGCTCATCCATGTGGTTCCACTTCTGCTCATCCTCGCTGTCCAGGTGGGTCGGGGTACGAGACGGCAGCTTCATTCCTGGACATGGAGAGACCAGCGTGAGGAAAGATTGACCTATCTCTGAGACCTGTAGATGAGCTAGTGGCTGCTGAGTATCAGCTGCACGAGGACGGGAACTCGGACATCGTAGAAAACATTTGGAGGATCTTAATTCTCATCTGTTTTTTTGGAGTTTATACCAAAAAGTATTGTTAGGAAATATTACATTTCTTAAATCCAAAGTAAACCGAATCAATAAATATTGAGTTAAATGTCTACTTTGGATTAATCAGTCAACATAACATCCAGAAGATCAGCAAAGATGTCTGTATTTATCCAAAGGTAAATCAAAGAAACAAGGCTTTATCAAAGGATATTTAATTGGAATTGTGAAGTAAGAACACAATCTTTACCTCTGATAAGTTAGTTAACTCATACAATTATCTATCAGTAGTCTCTAGTTGACCTCAGACTGTGGAGCTAAAGAGCACCAGATGCAAAGCTATGACTAGATCTAGTGCTTGGTAGCTAATAGTAGATCTGAAGTTCTGTAGCCAAGTAGATCTAAAAGTATCCCTTTCCAAATTAAACTAATTAAAATGAAATTAATTTCATCTTTGCCCTACAAAGCATTAGCAGTGGTGCTGGTGAATGTTGTTATTTATGATCATGATTATTGTAAAATGAGGTTTCTCCAGCTTGCACGGTCATCTGTGAACCCCCGCCCCCTACATTGCCAAATGTATTTATTTTTAAGATTTTGTACGAATCCCTCCTTGACTTATTCAAGTCTCATTTGAAAGCTTGACAAAAAGTGGTTCTTCTGAGTCCCAAAATTTGTCTAAAAGATCTTGCGATAAAGGCTGTTACAGCCAGTGACCATTGTAAAATTATAAACAACACCTATAGTTTGTCTGAGTTATTGAAAGAAACTAAGGAGGGGTAAGACTTGTTGGTAGGTAAATTTTAGAAGAAAAGAGGTGATTAGTTTACAAGACTCCACAAGGGAGTAGGGGTAATGGACACTGACCTTGTAGGCAGTAGTCAAACTTGTACAGGTCGTTGTCCTCCTCCTGCTTACGACAGATGACCCGGTAGTGGGTGATGTTCCCGTTGGGACTGGTGGGAGGCTTCCACTTCAGGATAATCTGAGAGGAAGAGTTGGACGAGGAGATGGGGTCCAGAGGCTCAGAGGGCTCTGAAGGGGATAAAATAATACAGTGAGACATAAATCCTTTAGTCTGAAAAGATAACATAATGCAGCCCCTCAATAATTTGATGGATAACAGCCTGGGAAATCAGCACAGGTGCAGACACAAAACGCTCCAGCAAAACCATGAACAGTTACTGGTTGTCAGGATTATATCATCATACAACATTTATGTCTCTTCTTTTTCTTTATTACAAATTAACATCTCCTTTAAAGATCTCTTCATCAAAATTTATTTAAGATTTAAAAATCTGCATGACATGACTAAAGCTTTCATATATTCACTGTTTTGTTGGAAAGGTGGAGAGCAAAAAGACCAAAGTGAAGTGATCCTCTTTGAAAGCAAGACAGGGTTTAAACAGGGAAAAAAAGAGGGGGGGCTTCATAATTTATGGGGAGGGAAATGCATCCAGTGTATTTGTTACGCCTCATTGACATTCACCGTGCGTTTGAGTAACAACAAACACAACTGTGTTTACAAGAAAGCTCAAAAAGGAGACTTTCAGCCCTAGACAATAAAAAGTCCCAAAACTGTGACCGTCTACGTCTGTTCAGCTGCATGGTCAGATATTCTTGGGAATAAAAGTCAGAAATAAAAGTGGAAAATCTCTAGAAATCACGCTCGACTCACTGGAGGCATTGGTGCGAACATAAATGATCTCGCTCTTTGCTCCATGAACCCGATGCTCATCAGATGCAGACAGCTGGGTTTTGACCATGATGGCGTACTGCGTCCAGGGTTTCACCGGTCGGATGAGGTGCCCTGGGTCTTCTGGTTTCTTGCCTTCAGTGGAGCGTTTTGGTGGCTCAACATCGGCAATCACCCAGCTGTTGGAGCCACAGGCGTCCTGTCCATCAAACTCCGTAACATTCTTGTATGGCCTGTGGCAAGTAAGAATAAAGACCAGACACAAATGGATTAATGAAGTCAACCAGATGAAGGGATCAAATGAGCTCAAGTTAGGGTGGGGATGCAAAGGCAATCAGTCAAAATCCTAAAAAAGGTCAAACAGAGTTAATAAAATTCTGAATGTCAGGAGTTTAGTTTAACAAACACTGAATTGGTCGAGTTAAACCTTTGACAGTATGAAAAGCAGCAAGATGGCCAGTTGTCAATAACTGTGACAAATCCATCAAAGTGTATTTATTTGTGCTGTGATGTGGAAAAAAACCCCACAATTTACTTACGCCTCTTTGTAGAGAACCATAAATCCCAGCAGGTCTCTATAGTCTGAGGGCCAAAACGGCTCCCACTTCAGGATAATCATGCTTGCTGAGGTCTTGATCATGGTGAAATTCAGCAGCTTCATCTCACCTAAAAGACACAACAGATAACCCTCAACACAGGCCTTTAGTGAAAAATCTGACACGTACAACAAACTCATCACAGAGATGTTTCTCTTAATCTGGATGCAATTTCATTTCTTTTATGTAGAGATGAGACTTTTTATTTTTTGAAAAATTGTAACATTTGCACATTTAGTCTGTTTTGCATCAGTTTGTTCGAGTAAAAGGTTGGCAAAATCAAAGTCCGCACAGTTGCCCGTCATCCTTGTTCTGGAGCCCAGGCTTGACTTCGTTGACTTGATGACGTCACAAGTGTCATATATTTACCTAAAGCCTGCTAAATGGCAGTTTGGTACAACTTTAAAGAAACAAGAAGGTGCCTAGCACTCTACCATTTCTATAGAAGGTCCTAAAGAGACAGGAGCTAAAAATCAAGAGGTTCTTTAGTTGTGTGAAGAATGAGAAGTTTAATGTGGCTTACAAACCCAGAAGGCATCTACACAGAAATTAACCTGAGCCCTTTAATTTTTACCCATTATTGATTTTAAATGATCCATTTCTGTATTAATGAAAGAACAACCATCGTTGTCAGTTGACAGTAACAGTAAGGGTCATACTCAGTCCTGTACAGCATAAAGGCAAAGAAAACTGAAATAAACAAAATATTATCAAAATAAATAAGAGTAATGTGACAGACACATAATCAACACTTTACAGTTTAACCTTCTGGTGAACTTACAGGAGGCTTGGTCTCCGTTGGTGCGAGTAGCAATGTCATTCTTCTGGTTTCGCTCCGTAGTTCCTGTTACTTCTTCCATTTTTTTGATTTCGGACATACAGAGTTTAGAGTTGTAGTGAAAGAACATCCGACCGCGCTGGATGGTCAGGTTGTGCTTGGACCAGTCCCACAGCTCCCGCAGGTTCTGGTTGTCCAGTGCATAGAAGGCATAGATACTGAAGACACAGACAGAAAGCTGGTTAAAACGTCTATCCTGATGGCAGATTCAAAAATGAAAAGGAGGCAAGAGAACTTACTCTCCCTCAAGATGCTCTCCCTTGATGACGCGCAGTTTTCGTAGGAAGGACAGGGAGACCAAAGCGTAGGCTCTGCGTACAGTCAAGTAACCCGTGATCTCCTCAATTTGTCCCAAACTTGCCTCCAACTCAGCTGCTATGTTATCTGAAAGCACAGACAGCCGCTCACCATTAGATACACCACCACAGCACAGGATCTGAAGACAAGGCGGAAGACGATCAGTAAAGCTACTTACTTCCTCCTCGAATTTTGATGATCATGTTGCCGTGAAGAACCGTGCACCCTCTGAGAGCCTGGGCTGAAGTTACAGAGTCAATCGTCTTATTTCCCACGCACAGTTTAGGACACAGGCCTTTACATGGTGAACAAGTCAACCTAAAGAAACACACACAGATTAGTTCAATGTCTGAATCCCAGTGAATCAGTAGTCATTTGTGTTTCAAAGTTCATAAGAACTGAGAGTAAATGGGGGGGGGGGGGGGGGGGGGGGGTGGGGGGCAGTTTGTGGATGTGTTGCTGAGTGACAATTTCACTGTTTGTTTTTTTTAAATTTATTTTTCCAACAATGTGGAATTAAAAAAAAACAAAAAACAAAATACCACAAATATTTCCAGGATGCAGTTATCAGAGCTGGAATGAAGCAGGACTGATTGGTACAAAGCAGGAATGCTCAGTGACGTACTTGTGTGGCGTGGGTTGGGACCACAGCTGACACAGCAACCATGTACCGTGGAATTTAATTGATATACATTTCATCTGGAAACTGTCTGAGTTTTTCCTCTACAGGCATCTGCCCTCATATTTGAGATTGCTCTGACTCTCATATCTTTGCACTTTGTTGCCTTCCCTCTACTCCACCAGACAAAGGTTTGGACACACTTTCCCGTTCAAATGCATGGGAAAGTGTGTCCAACCTTTTGACTGGCAGTGCATATAAATCTTATATAATAAATTTACGAATTAAAATCATAAATTGACTCTATTGAATGTCAAACATGCTCCTAATTAGTGAAGTGGTTGAAAGCTGAATGGATTTTGTGCTGCAACAACCCAAGAAACCAGAAACCTAAACACTGAACGGCCAGAAGTATTTAAAGATGAATCACTCTCCAGTTAATTTTGATAAGTACCATTAATAAACCAATACGCTTTTAGGAGTAAAATCTGATTATACGCGCCGTCATCCACATCTGTGCCTCCTTGACATTTATTAGTACAGAGGCAACATGCATGAATGCGCAAAGGGAGCACATCACAGACAAACACAACAACAAGGCTGAAACACCAGCTGCAGCTCCAAACAAGCTTTCCTCTGTTTCTTTCTCTCGATTCTGTCAGCCACTTCCTCTCCCTGCAAACATGTGCTCATGCACTAAATCTCACACACATTCATTCACAAAAGGCAGCAGTCAGTTACACAGAAAAAAAAAAAAAACGCAGCCGACGCTTTATTCGCTTCAGGGCTCTGTGATTTTTAAGATCTCAAAAAAAAGAAAAAGAAAAAATAAATCAGATGAGGCCAAGAGATGACACTGAAAAAAAAAGTATTTAAACTCAGAGCAAACCAAAGATGAATATGCAGTCTGAATTTGTGACATTAAAAAAAAAAGTTACACATGTTTAGCAAAGTGGTTAATAACTTTAACAGTTGTGGAGTTATATAATAATAAGTTTCAAACTAATAACAAAAATGAGCCATATTCTCTTCTGTGAAAGGCTGGGGGCGCGTCTGCTGATGATGCTGAATGTCAATCATTAATGAACCAAACTAATGGTGCAAAAAAACAAAACAATAGATTTGAGAGGACAAACGCAAAGTCCAGGTTGATTAAATACTTTAGTTGCCTTGTAGCCCATAATGACAGAATTAAAAACTGCAAGTTATACATTCAAAATGTCATCAACAATGTCGCCAAGCTTCAGCCGAGGTGTTGGGATTGTGAGTATGCCACCAAGAGAGAAATGAAAGCTCCTGTCGCAATAATCCTATCTACTTTCCATGGAAAAGAACCGTGGTTGATACTCGCGTCTTCTTTCAAAGGCAGAGTGTAAAAATGTTGAGCTTTGCCCAACTTTATGCAAAGGAAAACGTCCAAATGCGATCTAATCAGAGTATAGGCCGTTCCCTACACCACTGCATCCTTAAGAAGCGTCACTTTAGGTCCGTTGCTCTGGTGGTAGTATCAGAGTCCAGTATGCAAAAACTCTGCACCCCACCGAAAACCACGGAGGAGAAGCTGATGGTTGTCGTGGGAGATTTTCCACTTCGTTAAGGTCCCTCGCTACCTGCCAGTTGGAACAAAGAGCTGAAGGAGGAGGCTTGCATGAAGGTTGCTTGAGAGTGGAGGTTTGTACATTCAGCATGAGTCTGATTCTCTGAGGTGGTGTTGAGCCCCACCAACATCTGTGGTGCTGCATTTTAACTCGGCTCAGTTCTCCTCCTCCTCCTTCTGCGTTTTAAGTAGTGAGCCCACGATTAATGAATTTTGGTGGTGAGACAAGATGCATTTCTTTGATAAAGGGCTAACGGTTAGTAGGCTCATGCTGATTTTAATTTTATGTTTGAGCAACTCATTTTATAATCTTCTTTCCAGGGAAACAAGTGAACACACTCCCAGCATCACATTTTTGATCCTGGTCTGGATTCTGGTTTCCACTCTTGCTGATCTACGTGATTTGCCACTCTTAGTTTCAATCTTGTCATTGTCCCAATGATTCAGATCAATCTGAGGCCAAATCATTATTTTGACCACTTGACTTCAGGAGTGTGGAAACTGTGATGAGCTCTTTAAAACAATAGTGAATAATAACCAAAATTCATGGGTATGTTGCATCTTCTCCCACATGGAAAATTGTGTTCTTAGCTCCTCAACAGTAACGCTCCAGTTGCAGTGCAGAAAGGGAGAATGTTTTGGGCCGTTGTACTGAAAACACAGACACAGAGGCAGACAGGCCGGGTTTAACGGCAGCTCTTAAAGAGACAGTGTTTATCTGAACTCGGTGACTCCGACTCCAGAGCCTGTTAGAGCCATCGAGAACAGAGGCCGCAGCTGACGCTCAGGTTTGGGCTCGGCCCAACCCTGAGAGAACCAGACCGTAGATGTACTACTGTGCTGTCACTTTGTCCAGAAAAGATGAGCAAACTCTTCTCATACAGATGGAGAAAAGATACACAGTTAAATTTTTAAAAAAAAATTTTAATTAAAAACTGAAGCAGTTCCCATACTGCAGGGGATCAGTTTTTAATATCTAGTAATCAAGAATTAGAGAAAATGAAAAGAGAAAAAAAAATCAAACTAGATACATTTGGTTTCTAAAAATAAATCAAGTGTCCTAATACGAATCAGAAAGTAGAAGTAGAAAGTAACTTCACACTTAAATATCCAGCTTGAGGAATGTTGTTATTGGATGCAGTGTTGGTGAGAGCCTGATGGAAATTTCCAACCATATTGAAGAACAAGAGGAATCTTGGTTGCTTCAGTGATATTAGAAGAAACTAAAAAGTTAAGATTTACTACCACAGTTTCTTGGAGTCACAGAAAAGAATCATGACGCAAACCGTTCGGTCCCTGTGTTAATACACGTTGGTGTGAATACTTTGATTCTGGTATTACTCATTTTGTGGGGACCTTAATCTGCTTACACACTTGATTGAGACAAACCCCCATAAATCATTACAGCTTTCACTGAGGACACATTTAAGTTAAGCAGTGAGTACATCGTTATGATTTAAAGCTGCATTTATTCTCTGGGAATTTACTCAAGTCAAGTATTTGTACTTTGATGTCGTGGATGTGCAACTCTGAGTGTGTGTATACGTGTATGTACGCCTGCCTCACTAGATGTATGTGTGTGTGTGTGTGTGTGTGTGTCATCTGCCAGGCTAACCCACTGTGATGACGCTCGCTCTTGCTATAACTAAAACAGAAGCCGGAAAGCACACGCACAGAGGCAGAGTCCTCATGAAAAAGAAAAGCACTGTTTTTAATCACATCACGTGTCCGCAAAGACTGCGGCACAAAAGGTTTGAGACGCGTTTGAGATTCAGTTTCTTAACTCTTCATGTGGAAACAGAGAGGCATAAGACTTGAAGATGAAATTCATTGTTCGCCCCAAATATGTGGGCAGAGTCGACCAGCAGAACGACAGAAAGCAACACGGAGTCTGGAAACAGTCAGCATGGTCTCCACAGAGCCATGATCTCAGCATCATCGCATCTGCCAAGAACCCTGACAAACTGCACGCAGGAGAGTTGGTGTTGTTTTAAAGACGCACGTGTTTTTGCCAAATGTTATAACTGGTCAAGTTTTTCTGTTAACTGCATAAGTCTCTTGTAACTCAGTTATATAGTTAGTAATATACAAAAACAAACTGTTAATGATATTATTTGGAAATCATTTCAAATGCCTAGAAGTGCTGAAGATGAATAAATAACAGCATACGTAAACGGTCCTACTACCTTATTCCTCAGTGTCACAAGTTCAAATTTAGAAAAAACAGTTTTTCCCTGCAGGCCTCAAGAGAAAGTCAATATCCTCTTCACAGTCACAGTTTTGTGCTAAGAGCATCCCAAAGCCTTCCTGTTAAAAACAGGTCAGTTTCTGTAACAGTTCACTTTTTTATGGGTTCTTTGATTCAAGTATACAAGGTAATTTTTTGAAAATTGTGATTTAAAACACTATTTTAATATTCTTTAAGTGGCTGGAAACAGGCTGTGAGTGGCCACACACACTCACACACACACATGCATGCACAAAACACCCCGAGTGTTGCAACCACGCTCTGGGTGTGTTTTCACCGTCTATAGTGTGGGTACTTAATTGGTCATTGCTCCTTGTTTGTGTTCACAACAAAACTTGCAGATGGGTTCAATGCAGAGGTCAAATTCCTGCGTGGTAAAGAGCATGCTTAGGTCAATAAAGAAGCCCTCTTCTCCTCCTGCTCCTTACTTATGCGAGTTGCATTAACAGGAACAGGAATTGTGTGGTTTATCAGATCAGCGATGACATTTAATATGTTGATGTGATATTTAAAAGATGTAAAATGATGCTTCTTTAAAACAATTGTAAAGCAAATAATTTCCCTCATAACCCTCTACTGTTGTTCATGTTGCAATACATTGTGGGTAATTGTGACATCAGCTGGCAGCTGCAACAGTGAGATAAATACAACTTCCATTGAGCCTCAATATGAAGCCGAAGAGCACCGTAAGTGTTGAAGACAACAGAGAAAATGTCACTAATTGTTGACCTAGATGAAAATGTTGGAAGGTGAAAGTGAGGCAAAGTTCACAGGATCTGGACAACATCTGCCTGTTGATGCTAATGGAGCAGATTTGAATGTGCAGAGCTTCCCCTCCTGTCATCAGCTGATCCGGGTCAGAAAACGACAGCCAGCCAAGGAGCTGGGCTCGACTGAGGACAGTCCGTGCTGGTGAGTGCAGAGACTCAAAGGACAGTTAAATTAAAGCCTATCCCACGAGTGCTCGCTCATCAACCAGAGATATTTCCGAGCGGGAACTAAATAAAGACACAACTTTATATATATATATATATATATATATA
>JAOWBL010000019.1:16817516-16833043 GCA_028564865.1 Zenarchopterus dispar | reverse complement strand
ATAAATAAATAAATAAATAAAGGGAGTGACAGAACACCATTGTTAGGACACCTCCACAGGAAACAGACCACAGTAGTTACCCTTGAAAAAAAATTAAAAATACTGATATGAAAGAGAAACATCAGCTGTCACACACAGCTCATTTGTTAACCCACAAACCCTTTTGCTGCCTTTGCTCAAATACAAGGAAACCACAAGACACACTAGACCAACCAACCATGCCATCTTATTCTTTTTAAGAAAAGGAAAAAGATACAAACACACAAAAAGAGAGACCGGGGTTGTAATCAGACACATATGGCTGCCATGGTGATCGTTAACATGCAGAGCTGAACTGACACTTGGTGTGATTGGCTGTCTTTCCATGCTGCGACTGTTACTGGGATCTGTGACTGCAAGTTGTTACTGGTGAGTTTTTGTACGTGTAGTTCTTTAATTGAGGCTGGTGTTACACTGGACACTGGGTCTGGTGAGGTTAAGTGTCCGTATCCCAGGGATAGTCCATGCAGTACGTTTCTATACTTACCAAGACTAATCATGAAAACAGAGGCCAGGCAGAGACAAAAAAACCCCTAATAAAAGGAGTCACAGTGGACCTAAACTCCACACCTCACTTGTTTGCAGATCTGGAAATGACTGGGTGATTTGACTGTGGTAAATTTCAGATCTGAAAGCAGGAGGTACGGGGTCAAGTTTCAACAATTCAAAAATAATGTCATGGTTTGACTCCCTTCCGAGAACGCTCCCAGTCGTCTCTGCCTATTTAAGCAGGTGTCTCTGTATGTGCTTGTTTGAATATGTGTGAGTTTCCAAGCCTTTGCAGCTGATTGAAGTAATCTGAGTGGATAATCAAAGAAGGCCTGCACAAACAGTTTCTTGTGCTCCACAGCAAAAGTAACAAATGTGAGGAACAAAAGGGATTATAGCAACTACAGAAAAAGGATTAGAAAGAGGGCGAGTTACAGGGCACCTCCGCTCTACTTTGATATACAACTGGACTGAATATTGTCAAAGAGCTGACCTTCAGTTTTTGAAACACTTAAACTTGACCTTTTGGATAAAACCCATTCAAAACACTGAAATAAATTCAACTATATTTAAAAAAGATTATGATAGCAAACTCAGAAAACAGAGGAAACCACTGTCTTTTATTCAAATCATACTCCTTCCTGCTTGGCCTCATGTTCTCATTTCTTTCTCCTTTTTACCAAATTCACTTACTTCTTATTCTCATAGCTAGCAAAGATGTCTTCAAAGGCCTCTAGAGGGCGCTCCTCTGAGTGATCAAAGTAGAAATCGAGCATAGAAGCTCTTCTGTGGAGGGGAGAGGGAGAGGAGAGAACCGCATACACTGGGGTCACCAAAAGGTGGAGAAGAAAAGGATGACTGAGATGAGGTGAAAGAAAATTCATCAGTCAGGGTCATAACCAAAGACGAGCTTTTGAATTTGGTCCAATCCAGTTAGATTAACTGAACTGAGCAGATTCCAGATATCTTTCCTCATCTCATTCAGCTCCAGAAGATAAATGTAGAGGGTCCATGCTACACCAGCTTAAACATTTCCATCACCTTCAAAAGGAAGCCTTTTATAATAATTATTATAATGTGTAGTTCATGAGAGGAGGAAAAGAGGCACTTTCATGAAGGATGGTAATTATGATGATTTAAAACAATAAGTCTGTGTGGTGTAAAAATAAAAAGTAAAAGTCATTAATCACAAAGAAAATAACGCCAACAGTTTGATGCCATGTTCACAGGTACCATGGCAGACAGATTTCTTCCAGAAACCTGAGAATAAGAAAACCAGTCCAAACACAAAATAATACAAGTTTCTCTGTTATTTAAAATCCAACTATGCAGGTCACTTACTTGTACATTCTTTCTATTGGGGCATTGGATCGTTGAAGCTCTCCTAAGGGCGTTCTGGAGACTGGACGGACGACACCTATGACAAAAAACAGGAACCCAGATGATAAGAGGTAAAAACAGTGATTTAATTATCTTCACTGGAGTCTCTTGACTGCATCAGTTTTTTCTAGTTCTGGTTTTTTGCCTTCTTGCAAATCCACATAAAAAGGCTCTGACGTCACTAGGCTACCTCTGAGAGCACCAAAATAATCTGAGGGATTGCGATTTGCAGAGAAAATGTCGCAATTGGATAAAAGCCTCAAGTCTGTGGTCTCTTCAATGCTCCAACATGCTGACAAGACATGCTAATTACAGAGAAGGGCAGCACTGCTCTGAGGCTGTGGCACAAACGCAGCTGCGTAACATCTTTCCATTTTTATTCAAACTAACGCACTACTCCCTTCACTTAATACCAGGTTTAAAACGACTGATCATCACAAACTTATCACAATGATAAATGAAGCTAAAGAAGACTTTATTTCACATAGCAAGTTTTAAAATATGCTTTGGGCTGGATTCACATTGTGTACCTGAAGTCTTAGCTGCCCAGGAGCGACCAGCCTCGTTGAAGGCAGCTATGCCCCTGATCGTGGCTCGCAGGATCCCCCATCGAAACATGGCTACCGGGTCCATGCCAATGAGCTGCCGCACAAAAGCTCTGTCGCTGCTGCGCAACAGCGCAACAATGTCTGAACGCATGTGGTCCGTGTTCTTCTCACGGAAATCCTGGCGAAGGGGTTACAAGAACATTAGAAACACACATACTAAAGGAAGGCCAAGTTTTTGTGTTAAAGGTGTTGTGTTCACGTTTGATGCAAAGAACTAAAGTCAAATTTTCCTTTAATTGTTACCTTGATTTGATATTTGACTTTGCCTGCAAAGTGCTGAATGACGAAGGCAGGCTCCATGACTGGTGTGGGGACAAAGTATTTGTTACCTTGGTGCTGCTGCTTGAATTTGGCTAACAAAGTCTCATCGGTGGCATGAGGAAAGCTGAAGGGAAGGTAAAGACGTGAAGGAAGGGAAAAACAAGCGTAGAAAGAGGAAAAGAGGAAAGCAGAAGAAAATGTGAATAAATCAACAAATTCAACTGGATCTAAACAAATACTCCTATTGGCAGATAAATGACACAGAACATAAAGCTGAATCAATGAATAAACAATCAATAAGTTCTTACTTGCTCTCCTCATCCAGCAAGTAAAATAAGCCAGTGGGTTTCTTGCTGATGAGATGAATGCAGCCCACATTGTCTGTGTAGTCAATGTTGTGCCAGGTTATTCCTTCTGCTTGGTATTCCTCCTGGATGAGGCATAAAAAAAAAAAATGAAGCAACCTACATGTACATTTTTGTTTTGGCAAAGAGATATGACATATGTTGACTTTAACTGGACTCTTGATATGATACATTTGGAAGACGTTTCCCCCCTAACTTTTCAGTGCAGACAGTTCAAAGTTCATGTCACATGGAAGCAAATGATGTGGTCGTGTATCCTTCAGCGAGTGATGTGGCAATTAAATTAAAACTGCTCACCTGTTCTAGATTGAAGATGTGGTGGTTGAAGTAATACTGCAGCTGCTCATTTGCATAGTTGATGCAGAACTGCTCAAAGCTGTTGGTCTCAAAGTCCTCAAAGCCAAAAATGTCCAGGACACCAATGGACAAGCACTGGGGGAAGAGGGGTTACAAATGTTAAAGACGATCATAACACATACCAGGACTTCTAACATTTTTTTTTTTTTGTCTTACGGGAACAGATTCTGCCATGTCTTTTTTGTTGAGCAGTGCGTGATTGATGCGTAGGACAATCCAGTCAAACAAGGCGCTGTACAGCGATTTGGCCATGGAGTCTCTGGCTGTGATGGCCTGATGGGAGATGGATAGGATACGTGTGGCTTCACTGAACTTAACTTTAAAGTAGATTTCAAACCATGTTTTCAAATGATAATCTAATATTTAAAAAAAAGCAATACACATGGACAGGGAGATATCTACAATCAGAAACAGGTACAGATGATGTAGTTGGAAAATATGAGAGATAGAGGACGAAGAGATGTTTTGTGAGCTTACTTCAGAGTGGCTGTAGGGGAGGATCAGCTTGTCGTTGACAGTAACTGTTTTCCTCTTCGTCAACGCCTCGATCAGCAGTTCCTCTTTAACCTGAGAGGTACACCCACAGATTAATACTGCAAGCCTCCCCCAATAACCCAGAAACATCAAAGCACCGCACTGCAAGGATGCACAGGTCACCTTCAGCAGGTCAGAGAGGGTTGCCAGCACTTCAGGTGGTCCCACATCCAAGCCCTCATCTCGGCCTGTTGACTTCCTCCTGTAGGTCACGTTGCCAAGATACAGGATTGCAGAAAGCACAGAAAAGATCCTGCAACACAATTATGAATATTACATAGTCTGAAAGCAAGAAAAACAAGAAAGTCATGTGACACATGCAGCATCTATGCTGCTCTTCATTCTGATCATCTTTTTACATTCAATTACTTTTAAACTGAATAGATGCCTTGTGCAGAGCTTATAAGGCACACTGTCTCTAATTAACTGCTACTTTAGGCTATTGGTGCAGATTATTGCACTCTGAAAAGTACCTTTATATTTGTGAGTCAGTGCTTAAACTAGAGTTCTAGGAATTGCATCCTGCATCTGCACACTCCCTTCGACATGTTTGAAAAACTAGAGGACACGTTCCTGCATTTATTAAACAGATCTTCACTGGTGTACTCACTGTTTCTTCGTGGCTGGGAGGAAGCCCACCATCTCCATTGCCTGCTGCAGTCTTTCAAAATCATGACGCAAATCTTCCTCATCTTCTATCTTAAAATTTTGCTGAAAGTTTCAAGAGGAACAATAGGCAGGGAGGTATGAAAAGAAGATCATAGAGCCAAAAACAAACTATACAGGTCCAGAAAACTAACAAATAAACACAAGGGCGAGGGCGATAAAAGAAAGTACAGAAACAAAGACTGCTTCATTAGCATGCAGTGCACACGTGTGAAGTAACTGAGAGTGTAAACAGGAGCTTATTCACAAACTAATTCAGCTGTTTTCATGAGTGCCACATCCACTCAAAGTCAAATTACAGCGTTACCTATGAAGGTCAGTTCTCTCAGTGAATTAGGTTGTACTTCATTAATGCAACTAGAAAGCTATTGGGTGGTATAAACAGGGCAAGGGAAATTAAATGGAATAAATGAAAATTATTTCTGCTGTTTATCACATTGAAGGCTTGGCTGAATGTGATAGTGCGGCAGAAGTACCTGCTTGAGGTAGAAGTACTCTTCAGGTGGCAGCAATCTGAACTCCTTCCTTTCTTCCTCTGAAGCACCCAAAAGCAGGTAGTAAAATACGTGATAGTTCCTGAAAAAAAAAAAAAAAAAATCATGTATACTGTATGCAGTGCTGAGTTATTACTCTGTAAAGTTCCCTGTATCGTGATTAAACAAATTTCGCAAGCAAACACTTCAGTGAATTAATGAATTCTTATTGGCATTTTTCATTTGTTTGTTATCATTATCTGGTCGGCAGTTACGAGTGCGCAGGAGCCGAATGTTTATGGTTACACAAAGAGACCGTTTTGGTAATAAACTAAGAGGGAAAACATTGTAAAAAGGAAAAAAGCTAAAGGAAAGTAGACAACGCCATCTCAGTGAGGTTCTTATCACCTTTCCACTTATGCCATCAGCAAGCAGATGGAAATGTGACAGAGCTTTGTTGTAATAGGACATGGGATTAATGAGTTTCCTTACTTATCAAACAATGACATCATAAAGTTGTTTCTCACTCGCTGTCCAGAAGAGCAAAATGTGTAGTGAGGTGATTATGAGATGGTTATGAGGATGAAGTTCAGTGAAAGGTTAATAAACTTCCCAAAAACAGAACTGAAGAAAATCTAGTCAGGAAACTAATGAATGAGTTATGATCTTCGCCCGCAAAAGCAGCTACCGTATGTTTTTACAGGAGGGATTTATAGCGTCAATCAAGCAGCTCAGTTTTGTGTTGCGATTTCAGAATTTAATAACTAAACGACTGTCTGTTAACATATCTAACGTCTTTACCACCATGTGGCTTCATTAATGTCCGGTTTATTTATTGCTTTCAAGTAATTCAGTAGTTTAAACTGGTAGTAATCAAAATCTGTCGGTCTTTTCCGACTACCGCATCAAAGACAGTGGAGAATCTGGTCACACCCATAACACTGAGTGTATTACACAATTACCGTGGCCCACATATCTGTCTGCTATTACTCATACAAGTACCAACAGTCTAGCAGTCTAGTTGTTAAGTGAATGTTGCTATGAGTAACAAAGCTTCCTATGACGTCTACAGGGAATAAGAGCTGAAAAGATGAGTGAGTCTGCCTCGCAAAAGTGACAGAGTGTAAATCACCCTACCCCCATCGTCTTACCTTTGGACTGCAATAGATATTGCTTAGTTTAATATACGGTAACGTCAAATTAAGTCAAACTGTGTCTCCTTTTACAATAATTGTGGACAGGTAATTAGAACTGTAATAAGATATGTACATAAACAAACAGGTAGTTGGTTGGCATCTGCTTATGTGTGTGTGTAAGCAGATGAAAATGTAAACTATAAACCAAAGTCTTCAGCTGAACTTCAAATTCAACCACAACAAGCTCCAGATGGAAGCTTCTCATGTTTAGACAGACAGGCTATTGAGGATCTGTTGGGGTGAAAGGTTAATGCCCCCCTGTCCTTCCTCACCTCTCATTCTTCTCTCTGGAGACCAGGCGAGACTTCTCCAGCAGATATTTCTCCACCACAGCCCTGAACGACAGCCAGGGGAAGAAAAAAATGACAATATATTTAAAAAAAAAACAAAAAACAACAACAAAGATGAATCCCTTTTCAGTAAAGGTCACTTTTCCTCTGTGTGGGCACAGTGTGTATATATTAAAAACAGACTGGTGGTCAAGAGTGAGGGGAGGAGCAGGAGGAGAAGTAAGGACAGATGGAAAGAGCAATCGGTGAAAAATAAGTCAGATTCGGTCAGATGTTTATTGCAGCACATCAGAAAACACAAAGCTACCCATACCAACAATACTGGAGGGGCACTGCAGGAGCTTCAGCATACGCTTTGACTGCAGTCATGAGTTACGCACTTTTAAGAGCAGTGGTATTTACCAAGAACAACAGGCCAAGGCCATTAAGATTTCTAAATCAGATTTTATAAGTCAGGCTTGTTTTTTCTGTAGCCAAAGCAAAAACAACCCTGACGCCAAGCCCCAAGACAGGCTAACAATAGAGCCGTGATGTGAGGAGCTCAGTTATGTCAATCTCCTAAAAGTGCAGCCTGCACTGTGACAAGATTAAAACCAAAACTTCATGCATTCAGCAGATGTGTCTGCAAAGTCATATTCCCAGTGATTTGAAAGTGTGATGTTCTGCGATGCGTCATTGTCACAGACAAAACCACAAACATCTGCATTTATTTCTATATTAATACTAAAAGATGAAAATATTTATAATAGCAAAGGGAGTTTAGTATATTCAGATTCTATTTTTCTTTGTAAAGATATCGGTGACTATGGTGAACCTTTTTGAACATGAAAACCTAGGAAATGAGATGAGACACGGGAAGACATGAAGCAAAGGGCCGGGAGTCAAACCTGAGCTGGACGTACAAGGACCGTAGCTTCTGTACATGGAGCAAACGCTCAACCAAGTGAGCTAACGAGCATCTCAAAATACACAGGCTTTGTGTAAAAACATATTTTCAGATGGTGAACAAATGAGAAAAAGATGTAAATTTGGCAAAAACTTGGTACAACTCCTTCCAGGTCAATCTGAGAGCAGCTTGGAGTGTTGCTCAGCACAAATGCTAACAGGAGTTTTACTTTGATAACCATTGCCGTCACAGTTATGATATTTTAGTTATCTGTTGATTGCTACAAATGTGGAAAACAAACTTTTATGCCACTGTAATACACTTTTCCTTTTCACTTTTTTTAAATATTTGCTTTCTGTAAAGCACATTCAGATCTACAAAAAAAAAGAGGAAGTGTTGCTGGCAAATAATGCAGAAATATGACCTTTCATTTTCACACAGGTGAAAAATAACGATTATATTGAGACGATCACTGTGTAATTACGATTCTTCTAGTTGAATTGTTAACTGTGACAGGCCTAACGGAGACCATAAAAACATGCAGACTGTCAGTCAATCTATCAAGAGAGCAGAGGACACCAGAACAGCAGCCGCCTCTTTGTTGATCTGCGCTATTGACAGTCTGAAAGGATGCCACTGGAGATGGTAGACACACAGGCGGCCTTTGTTAAGTCTACAGAGAAGAGCTGTGTTGGCCCTTTGAGTCCTTTACTGTTAAGAAGCAGAAAGCTACACAAGCACTGACTAGTGTTAAACTCTGCGATGCAGCTTGCTTTGAACAGATGTCTTAGAGGTTTCGCTTTTTAGCTAAAAATAGCTTCGGCTAATCAAAATCAAATCTGCTAGAAGAAAAACGCACACTTCTTATGGTAAACAATCCAACAGAGCACGGGTGGGTTTCATTCAAAAATGGGGTAGCTCACTTTTTGAGGAGCTGAGCAGCTGCTGCCAAAGACATGTACATCTTTCAAACTACAGTTTATTTTGAGACAGGACAGTGTTGCTTAGGCTAAAGTGTCAGAATTATCACTGTTGGTTACAAGTCTGGACAAAGTACTCGATGTCCTCGTCAAGCCTTCAGCCTTCCACAATTAAAGCACGACATGTTGTCTTCTTTTAAACACTATAGTGAGCAGCTGTTCCTCTCTCCTGATGAGGAAATGAGGAAGTGACACCGGTAACCAGACTTTGATGCAGCTCCTAACCAGAAGCTGAGTGCTGAGAAAAAGGAAGAACACGCTAGAGGTTGAAAGTTTCAGCTTACATTCACACTGAGCAAATGAAGAAGCATGTTACCAGCCAGCCAACAAACAAATAATAATAAAAACAATGATAAAAACTGGATGTCCAGTAAAATAGATTTTTGTTGGAGCAGTTGTTGAAACAGAAATAAACACAAGTTCCTGGTTTTGGTCACTCACCCTCGGACCACTCCAGTCTCCAGATAGTTAACCTGGATGAATTTACCAAAGCGGCTGGAGTTGTTGTTATGGGCTGTCTTGGCGTTACCGAAGGCCTGGCGGAAATGAGAGAATAAGACAGAAACAGAAGAAATTTTTATCAAGAACACCATCATCATGAATTGTCATAAAGGATGAATACAGTATCACGACAGCTGTCTCTCACGTCACAGTAATGTAATTTTTCAAAGATAAAAAGACAGCTAAATGTAGGACAGTAATGGCAGATGTTTACACTTTCACACCAGGCAGTTGTACTGCATGCAGCGCCTCATATCAGTTTTCATTTCTTAAAGGAAATATTGCACTTCATGTGATACCCACCAGTGCTCCAATACAGACTGAAAATGTTTCAGTCTCTAGCAGCTCATTGATAATGTCTGAAAGCTGTGTTGACTTTCCAACCATATAAGGAAGTCCTTGTGAGAGCAAAACCCAGAATTTGGAGTGGAGTGTAGCTACTTCCTATTAAACACATCACTCCATCAGTAGCTATACTGAAGTCAACAAGAGAAATGCAGATAATTCCTGACATTAGATTTAGATCTTACAAAGCAGCTAACACTGCAAGAGGGGGATGGGTTCGAGCCTGCCTATGCTGGGCGGGTCTTAGAAAAGGGCGAGCATCTGCAACTCGTTGTCTCCTTCTGCCCTTCTCTCACACTTTTTCCATCCACCTCTTTCTTTCCTTCTTTTCCCCCAGCACCTTTTTCCTTCCTCCTCCCTGTTTATTTGTGCAAGCATGTGTACGAAGAGGAGAAAACGAGCAAGAGAAGGAGACAGCGAGAGCACAGGTCAGAGATGATGAATGAGGCTGGGCCGGCCCTTCTGCATAGCACTGTCAGGCCAGAAGAAATGGAGCATCGAGGATCACAGTTTCTTTCCAGGCTCAAACCAAATTTTAACTCAGCCAGAGGCGCAAAAAGTCCAGAAACTAGGCCTCACTGCACTGAGGGGCCCCGATCGCTGCATTGATATGGTAACAGAATAGCAGTCTTTTTTCCTGCGTGATGCGCATGTTCACATGGTAACACACACACACACACAAAAGACCACTGCAGCGGAAGTTGACTCAGTGCATGTTAAATAGGAGCCACATTGTAATTTTCAAAGTTGTTGCAGGGTGAATTTGATCCAGTGGTTTTGGGGCTGGTCAGAAGACAGGGACACATGCAAATACACACAAAGACAGATCTATAAAATCTGACTGAAATTCTTTTGGATGAGCTGTTGATCTATTTTTTCTTTTTAAAACCTACACTCCTGTTACACAATACTGTGCAGATACTTTTGAGATACAGATGAAAATATTGGTCAAATATAATTTATTTTTCAGTTTTTTTACAACCAGTACAATGAGATGTTATTTTGAAATAGTTGATGCTACACCGGAAGCATGAGAAAATATTAGTTGGTTGTTCATATATGACGACATGCTCAATCGCCTTTGACCAGAGTTATCTGCACTCTAACTTGGTCTTGCTCTGATAAAAAAAAAAAAAAAAAAAAGAGTAAAACTGATGTGCAATGCACAGAACACACTAGAACTAAAACCAATGCATTTTTGTTTTAAAGTTGCATACCCCCCTCCCGTTTTCTTTCTTTTTTTTTTTTTAACCCTATTCATTCATGCAATTTTCTGACAATGTCTCACTGTTCAATGCTGCCCACTGAGCCTTTTGCCGTTTTCAAAGCCCTTCCTCCGAAAACTAGCAGCCAGTAGTACCAAACCCTGGGAATTTTTTTTGTAAAGCCTTAGTTCTGCTGCTCTATGGAGGGAATTCTAAACACCTCACAGCATCATTCGTATTCAAACACGTTGATCGTCAGTCAGTCCGATTGGCTGGAAGGCTCAGCAGGTATGAGGAAGCAGAACAACGGCTTGCAAAACTGTGGCCATGGGAAGACACAAGCTAATCTGCAGTCTTTCAAAATAGGCTTTGCACACAAGCAAAAAAAAAAAAAGCTTGAGAAGGAGAGAAGGGGGCATATATGGCCTCACTAACCTGTTGTGTGTCTACATGTGCATTACGTGACTACAGCGTACATATCCAGTGCCCATCTTATAACATAATGCTGTTTTAATCTAGTTATTTCTGTGGTGAGGCAGCTTCTCAGAGCTCTGCTTTTTGTGCATGACCACGTAGACAGCCAGATCCACCAGTATGAAGTCTCACATCCCCATTTAGCCCATTTCACATGCACACACAAACATCTCCTCACAAACCCAACTAGAGGCGAGTCTCCAAATAGCACACTTTATGAGACGTTTGTTTCAACGAGAAAGCAGGACACACATGTGTAAATGTGTAAAGCATAAATTATACAGTCAAAAAATCTTTAAGATTAGTTGCAGCATAAGTATGCACAAAAGTCAACAAAAAAAAGCAAACTAAAATAAGAATTTAGTCTAAGATGTACAAGAATCAAATGCTCATAGAAACAGTTTTGATGTCCACTTCTCAGGAGACATCTTTTAGTGCTTTGTGAGCCGTCATATGTTCCCAGTTTATGTACCATTTCAAATGTTCCTACTGAGAACGCGACTAAGACTCATTCTCAGCAAAAACATACTTGCTTTACAGCGTACAGGCTAACAGACTGAAACATTGGCTGCATCTACTCTTGCTTCTCAAAAGTTCTTCAGTTGAATGTTTCCACTGGCTCTGCCAAGGCCCTCACACACCAACACCTCACTACAGCTTGGATACACCCACAAAGGACTCTTAAAAAAATCCAACTGCCACAAAGACTGGTGCTCCATTTACAGTGGAAAACAGCAACCAATCATACAAAAATGAATAAAAACTCTTGGTGGACATACTTATTCCTTTGAGCCGCAGAAACTTTAAACCCACAACTATATCAGATGTACTTTAGGCCTCGTTAAACAACGCACATTTGGAAATGACAAGATGGCTGGACACTCGAGCAGCAGGGTGATGAAGTGTGTAATAACCGATAGCTGCAAAACATACACGCAGCTTTGTGACAAAATAATCACCGTTTGCTGTGCTGAATGTGAGAAATGTTTTGGTGATATCACATGTTGCTGGCAGTGACTGAATGCAACCACATCTCGACACAGTTCCTCTTCTTTTGAGGTTGCCAGTTGTGCTAACAACTATAGCCCTCAAGCTTGACTGATCTGAGCAGTTAACAAACAACTGCCTCTTTCAAGAAAAACAGCAGCATCGATGCTTTCTGTGAGGCTGCACTTCCCATGAAACAACTGTAAATGTTTTCATGAGTGCATCTGCAGTAAGCTAGCTTAGGAAGGTCAAGACCAAATGAAAATTAAACATGTCCCGTCTTGAATTCATAGAGACACTGAAAACTACACACATGAGCAAAGACGATTGCAAGATTAATGACGCAAGTGTGACGGATGGAGTGACAGTTGAAGTAAACATGCAAACTGCCTGTTGCAAGATATTTTGATGTTTGGACTATTATTATGGAAAAGCAAGTATGATGAGTAAGTCTTATTTTGGTTTGAGCATATTAATTCAAAACTGCGGTGGTTAGTTGCAATCCTTGTGATTTATAGACATGATCATCAAAGATAAATATTTCATGAATATTATTGATTATCACACAATGGTTAGGCTGTGGAAACTACCTTGTGTTGGATGGCGGCAGGATGGAAATATCCCGCTGGTAGTGGTGGTTAGGAGGAAAAAAAAAAAAAAGAGCCAGTAATTGCTTCAGGATGCAACAGTCGATAGTAATGCATTACTGCTATTGTCAGAAGTGACTTGAAAGGAAGTCAGACACATCCACTAAATAACTATGCTGATTTTTATGCTTTTCTGAGCAATATAAAAGCTACATAAAATGATTTACAAGATAGAGTTAATGATGACGGGTTTAGACTAACAGCTGTTCCTTTACAGTTAAACATGCATCATCTGAACATCCACAGAGGGAAATGATCTTTGCTCTGTTTTATGTCATAATAAATGCATAATCATCTGTATTTTAGGCACAACTTCTCTAAACAGTAAACCATGCACAGAATAAAAGGAAAAGACTGAATCTGCAAACAGGAACAACTGTGACAAGACGAACAAGGCTATGAGAAGTTATCCTGCACAAGCAAAAAGAGGTATATACTAGAAAACAACTTTTGCTTTCTTATTTTTCTAACACACACATTTCGACTATTCTACCTTTCGAGCGTGTTTAGTCTGAATGTCACAGACCTCCCTGAATTTAAGTATTATGAGCAACATGGACTACCTCATTTCCTCAAATGAAGACCAAGGCCTTTACTGTGACCCTAATTTGAGTCAGACCTTTACTTCTAATTTCCTTTGTTATTAGTATAAAATATGTGTCTATGATGCCTTATTTTGATGCCATGAAACAAAGTCTGGAATTGTGGAAAACCCTGTTTTTGTATCCTCCTCCTCCTGAATTTGCCTCGATTATGCTGAAAAAGTTTCGCTTTTATGATGAATTTCAGAGAAGACCAAACCGGGACGTTGGACAACTGAATGTGGACACGTTTTAAACACATTCAAGTGAAACCTTTACAGTCTTATGTGTTGCATGAAACAACAGTTTTTAAGACAAATTAATTTCTTTCTTCATCCCTCTCAAGAAGGTGGTGAAAAAAAGAAAGGTATTCAGAAACAGAAGAATAAAACACAACCATCAGTCCCTGTATATGGGCCTTGTCATTACTCCCCAATCTCTTTTTTATCCATCTGAACAATAAAGCAGGTGTGAGCTGAGTAAGCTGATTTATCAGGGCTAAAGTTACAGTTAAAGCACCACCAAAAAAGGTAAATGCTTCAATAGTTAGAATAAAGCTTCAAGTACTAGTTTTGCTCCTACTGTGGTCTAGTGTTTTACCAGTTTGGAGGCACTTAAAGCGGCTCCACCCATGTCTAGATGGGTACCACATCAAACCTAAGCTTGTGGTGTGGTCAAAGTACCATGAATATACCCTGAACAAGCCGGCAGCCTGCTGCTCCATGTAAGCTCTGAGTGGTTTGTAAAGAAAAGCTCTTCAGTGAATTTCTGAATAGTTTGAATAAAGAAAAGCATTTGTATATATCTATGTGAGATTGAGATGACTCATGAGGGTGACACAGTGACATAAACTCTATAATTCCAGGTTTTCCCAGACTTGTACACAATGCCACCTACCCTGAATAACCACTCAAACACAAGAGGTAAACAACAGATCAGCAGTCGCAACGGCCAGCTACTCCTCTGCACTTCCTGAACAACAATACAATACACTCGGCCGTCCACACCCCTCAAGCCTCTGAGCTAACAGCAGAGGGAACCACTGCCTGTACTTCCCGTGTCGTAGATGCTTCCTGTTAAAGAGTTCCGGAAGATCGGAACTTCCTGTCTGAAGCAGCGAGACAGAGTGGCATGGAGGAGGGCGGGGACTTTGAACAGGAATCTGAACTTGACAGGAACTTCAAGATTAAAGTTACAAGAATAATTGATCTCACAGACTAAAGCCTTCATTTGTTACAGCTTGTTCTCAGAAAAATAATTTAATGAAAATAACTATTGTCTTCTATTTAAGTTCTCAATCTTACATAAACGTAATAGTATCACTTATTGGTATCTGCATGACAGCCTCAAAAAGACAACAGGATCAATAAAAGAATAATAAACTAATGACTTTTCATGCATATGAGGAGGAAACTAAGGCATAAACATGTCTAGACAAAACATTTTTTATACTTTCTTTGAAAAAAAAACTCCAAGTGGAAATCCATGTGTACGACCCTGAAAGACTGATATTATCCTGAACAAGCTGCTTAACAAGTGAAACACTTCACTTTGATGTTGAAATGAAAGTTATTCAAAGTACTGCTGAAACTGATTAGAAACAGTTCAGACCACATTTGTTTTTGAATAAAATAAGAGCGTCTGCAGATTTTTAGTTTACTGCCTTTAAAAAAGAACATATGGATTCACAATAAAACGTTTTAGATCTTCTAGAAATGAATATTCTTAGACATAGAGCTGCGTCGTAAACCTTTGTAACCCAGACGTCCGACACCCTTGTCAAAAGAAAAAAACGACTCTTCCCCACGACTCTCAGTATAATATGTAGCTTGTCACATGTGAGCTACTGTGATGGAAAGTACACAATGACACGTAACACGTAACCACACAACAGTGGACCAACAAGTTGAGCCAGTTTACAAATGAGAGACTCATTTTGGAGTTGGTGAGCTGATCTGCAGGTAGATGTCCTTTTTTTCCAGACCACAGACTTTAAACACTTTCTCTTGTACATTATATTCAAGACAAAGGGACAACTTCTAAGGTAGTGAATATAAAAGCATCAAAAAAAAAAAAAAGAAGAAAAATGTGGTACGCTGTACTAAAGTAGGAGAGCAGCTTTTCCAAATGGTTTGAAACTGGGGCTACATCATCTGCCAGCAACACAGCACCAAGCCAGAATCCAGCACCACAAATGATCTCATCTCCTCCAAAATTTGACACAGGCCTCAAGACCTCCTCTATAGCTTAAGGAAACACACAC